>JAFEMH010003129.1:0-287709 GCA_022495995.1 Adenophora triphylla var. japonica
TTCCTATCAGACTTTTAACATGTTATTTTCTTCCAGCTGTATCTTTTTTGGTAAGGTTGTACATTACTCTTTTTATCTTCATATCCAAGGAAAAAATAAGAGTTTGGTTTTATAAAAAATATATTTTTTTCTTAGTTTAAGGAAAAATATATTTTCTACACCGAGCTAAGCTTAATAATGCATTCACGCGCACTCTTTAAACTAGCATTTTTTTTATACTAACACCGATACTTCTTTATCCTACATCAGGCACTTTTAATAATACATGCAATGTGACACTTTTTACAACCGGTTACACTTTGTTACACACTAACTCACTTCTTGGAAACTTTTACACTAACACTCGACACTTAATAATACATGCACTTGGACAATGATATTTTACACCGACACTTATTCTGTTACACTATTGCACGACACTGTTGTTACACTAACACTAACATTTTTTTATCTTAACACCGCTACTTAATAATAACATTGTATCAATGCCTACATTCTTTACACCGACACTTCTGTTACCACTAACACCGACACTTTTCTCTTGGCCTGTAAAATGCGGGAGAAACGCGCTTTCCTCCCATAATTTCATGGATAAACGGGCCCCGACTTGTCGCGCGACAATGCACGACTCTTTTTCGGATATCCGTCCAAGAGAGCTTACAGGATATCCGTAGACCTTGCTCATGAAAGTGCGACATATCCGTAATCGGAAATTTGGCACTTGGCCTTTGCCCTTCAAACTTCCTTTTTATCCGGATATCCAGTTCCAAAGCTTCGGATATCAATATTCAATGTTACGGATATCCATAAATTTTGTATTCATTTGTGGATATTTTAAGATATCATTTTGAAAGTTTCGGATATTCATTTGTGTAGTTACGGATATGCATTTTATAGTTTTACGGATATTCATTTGTATGTTTACATTTGTGTAGTTTTACGGATATTCATTTTGAAAATTTACGGATATTCATTTGTGTAGTTTACGGATATGCATTTTGATAGTTTACGGATATTCATTTGTATGTTTACGGAGATATTCATTTGTGGATATTTTTAAGGATATCATTTTGAAAGTTTACGGATATTCATTTGTGTAGTTTTTGGATATGCATTTTATAGTTTACGGATATTTATTTGTATGTTTACGGATATTCAATTGTGTAGTTTCTGGATATACATTTTATACATTTTGGAAAAACACGTTTTCCATAACTTATGGAGAAACGCATTTCTCAGGAGATCAACTCCTTTTTACACCGACACTTAATAATACTTGCACCGACACTTTTACACCGACACTTTGTTACTATAACACTGCGACTAGAGGGGAAATCAAAACACGTTTTTTTAAGTTTAAGAAAAAACGCGATTTTTGTAAGATTTTGACGGAAAATGAATACGTACATTGTAATTTTTATGAAAAATAAAATATAAAATCAATAAGAAATTATTGTAGTGAAATAAAATTATTCATATTACCAATGTATATTATAAATAAAATTCATAAATAATTTGTAGTGAAATAAAATTCATAAAATTATTCATATTGTAGTGAAATAAAATTATTCTTACTATAAAATTAATAAGAAATTATTGTAGTGTATATGTAAAATTTGTAGTGGTAAAATCTACTATAAAATGCTTCATTAATTTCTGAGTAGGTCTCCTGAAAAATGCGTTTCTTCATAAGTTATAGAGAAACGCGTTTTTTCAAAATTTCTGAATATCAGTCTCAAAGGTTCTGGATATCCAGAACCCTTTGATCATGATATCCAGAAGTTATGTTAGAATGGGACCAACACATACCAACTTTCTGGTCATGGCCTTCACTTGTTTACGGATATACTTTTAAGCTGTTTTACGGATATACTTTTCGTTGATTTACGGATATAGATTTGGGGTATGTGTTGGTCTCATTCTAACATAACTCCGGATATCCTTTCAAAAGGTTGATATCATGAACAAAGGGTTACGAATATCGAGAACCTTTGAAGACGATATCGAGTAACCGTGGGCCGAGTCGTCATGGCGATACAAAATTTTTGGATATCCTTTCAAAAGGTTACGGATATCATGAACAAAGGGTTACGGATATCAAGAACCTTCGAAGGCGATATCTAGAAGTAACCATGGGCCAAGGTCATGGCCAATACAAAATTTCTGGATATCATTTCAAAAGGTTTTGGATACCGTAACTTTGTTTCTCCATAACTTATGAAGAAACGCGTTTCTCCCTAGATTTTGGCTTAATTTCTTATAAAATCAAAGTATGATTATGTCTATTTGCAATAATAAGAAAGAATAGTTTTGTCCAGTGACAAATTTTTGTAGTGGAAAAGCAAAAAATGTAGTGGCAATATAGCCCTCCCTTAGAATATAACATCTATAACAAACTTTGGATTTTAAAAATAATAATTAAAATATCATTATTTTCTTCATTAAAATTTTATTAAATTGACCGAAAATCATGTGAGACATTTATAATGAAACATATATAAAAGTATAAAAGTATAAGTGAGTAATTGTTATGTATATAAATATATGAACGTAATAATAGTCAAACTTCAAAAAAATCAAATAATTTCTTTTTTAAAAAATATTTCCCAAAATGACTATTCTTTCAAACTATTTGCCAAAATTACCATTTTTAAAAACTTGCTACTAGGTGAGGTGAGTTTATTTTTGTTCTCTCAAACTCGCTACTCATGGGAGTAGCGAATTTAAATTTGCTCAATTTTATTATAATATTTATGAAAATTAAAAAAAAAAACTAAAATTCAAGCTAGTTCAAAGTTGGTGAATATTCTCAAGTGAAAAAGAATACTACTTCTCATGGTCTCACCTTATATTGCAAAACAATCGTTTTGATTCAAAAATTATGTCTTGATAAAGAAAATTTAGAGGGAGTATTATCTTTTTTTATCTCAAATAAATATTTTGAAAAAAAATCAACTTCTTTTAAAAAAATGTTCTTTCATTTCAAAAATAAATATTACTTCCATCCCAAAATAAATAACCAAAAAATGAACATTACTTCATTCATCCAAAAAAAATGAACATTACGAAAAAAGTAATGTTCATTTTTTTTTGAGACAAATGAAATAGTATTCTTTTCTAAAATAGTCAATGGAACGAAGGAAGTAATGTTAATTTTTTTGGATAAAAAAAGTCGTACTTATTTTTTGTTATTCATATTGGGACTAAAGTAATATTCATTTTTTAAATGAATGAAAATATTTTTTTAAAAGAAGAATTTTTAAAAAAGATATTTATTCGAGACTGAAAAATAATACTCCCTCTTATTTTCCTTACTCAAGACATAATTTTTATATCAGAACAATTATTTGCTATGAGACGGAAAAATAATACTCCCTCCGTTCCAGTCCAATTGAGACCAAATTTTTGGGCACACAGATTAAGGAAAAGTAAGAGAGAGAAAAAGTGAAAGAAAATGTTATGAGTATGAAAAATTAAATAGAAGAGAGAATGAGTGAAAGGAATAGTGATTTGATTGGTGTTGTGAATGTAAAAGTAAAATACTCCGTCCGTCCCGCTAGAAGTGTCACTTTTTACCCAAAATGGCGTCCCATTTGAAGCGTCATCTTTCCTAAAAAGGAAATGTTTTATTAATATTCTATTTTCCCATCCACTATTCCCTCCACTAATTCTCTCTCCTCTACACTCACGACACTTTTTAAATTCACTATTTCTTCCACTAATTCTCTCTCCTATTTTCAAATTACACTCACAACATTTTTTCTTTCCACACTTTTCCTTAATTTGCGTGCCACCCCTAAAAGGGTGACACTTCTACCGGAACGGAGGGAGTATGAGAGAGAATGAGTGGGGATTCCCTTCCATTTTGGACAATCTCAATTAGATCGAGACGGACCAAAAAGAAAATAAGTCTCAATTGAACTGGGACGGAGGGAATATATTTTTTTTAACATGAGAATATTCACCAACTTTGAACTCGCTACTTAATATTAGTAGTTTTTTTTCATAAATATCATAATAAAATTGAGCAAATTTATACTTGCTACTGAGAATAGCGAGTTTAAGCGAGAAAAATATAAAATTGCCACATCTATTAGCGAGTTTTAAGAAAATGGTCATTTTGATAAATACTACTCCAGTTTGAAAGGATTATCATTTTAAGAAATATAATTTTAAAAGGAAATTATTTGATAAAAAAAAAGCGTCAAATTTCATGAAACATTAGAATTAGTCAATTATTATGTATGATTTAGTTTTTTTTTTTTTTTCCTTATTTGACATTTTGTTAAAAATGCCGCAGTGGATATACATTGGCATTTTGAAAATAGTGATATGTATAAAAACACTAGTAAAAGTCCGTGTCCAAGGACACGTGTTTTTTTTTTTTTAATTAAAAAAAAAAAATTTAAGGGCAAAATGGGAAAGGGACAACTTAGTGAGGGCAAAATGGAAAATTTGGCTTATGAAACTGTTCATCCCCCTTTGCCATTTATACTATAGATTTTGACTTATTGACATTTAATATTTTTAATGACGTCATAAATTTTTACATGTCATTTTTTAATGTGCTAATATATTTAGTGTTATGCATAAAATAACCACTTATTACTTTCTTCGTCGCATAAAAATTATTATTTCTTTCTTGTTTCATAATAAACGTTACATTTCAAAATAAGATAACAAATTTTAATATAGTTTTACTATGCTGAAAATAATATACAAATTTTAATAAATTTTGATAAGTCAAATAGATAATTTGAGGGAGGAAGTATAATGTTACATTATTGAGGGTTCCAAATTTCCTTGAATTTTTCCAAGTCATGCTTTAGATCATACACAATGGTGGGAGAAAAGTCACTAAACAAATGAATTCAATTGCAAACTGCGAGCTAAAAGGGGTTCATTAGAAGTCACTTCTTCTAATGGTAATGGTAATGGTGAGCGAATTGAATTTTCGTTCATTAACTATAACGAAACTGTTTCTATTCCTCTATGAGCGAAATTGAAACAAATTAAATATATATATATTTTTTAATTTTGTTTCACAATCGACGTCGTTTGTTGAAAAATATCAAAAATCTTCATAATTTATGTTCCTTTCAAATAGAGCTCAATATTGTATATGTTGTGCACATTTTTTCTTTCATACTTAATAAGAGATAAATTAGTCTTATAATTAACTTATAAGAGTCAAATCAAGCGAAATCCTCACTATTCACCCATTTAAATCACTACTAGAATCATTCGGATTACTCACGGAAATTTATCCACGGAAATATTCTGTGGATAATACCTGAAAAAACTAATTACCCACAGTTTAAAAAGTCTAATTTAAAAAAAAAAAAAAGCAATTTTTTTCCACGGAAATTTCTTGGGTAAACGTTTACATTACCCACGGAATAGTTTCTGTGGATATTTTCGACGGAATTTCCGTGGGTATTACCCACGGAAACTATTCCGTGAGTAATCTGATATTTACGTGGGTAAGCTGAATTTCCGTGGAATTTCCCACGAAATGGTTTCCGTGGGTAATCTGAAATTTTCGTGGATAAGTTTTTTTTTTTTTTTAAATAACACGAGAATTCCTCTGTATCTGAAAAGAAAAGAGTCCTTATTATACTTTTCTATTTTCTAGGTTTTTTCACTTTTCAACTTTCTAATCCCTCTTTTCTTCCCGTCTCTCTCTCTCTCTCTCTCTCTCTCTCTCTCTCTCTCTCTCTCTCACTCTCTCTCTTTCCCCAATCCCTTCAAATCCCCGGACGATCATACCCACCGCAATCATCGCCCTCCCCCGTCAGTGACCTCTCCGTCTCTCTCAATCCATCACTCGCCAACTCCGCGGCGTCGCCTCCTTCCTCGCTCCACCGTCGAACCCGCATTCGGACGAGCCTCCATTCAACGCTTTGTATCCAAAGGCCAACTCACTCAGGTGAGTTCCCCTTCCCTCTCTCTCTCTCTCTCTCTATTATTGGGTATCTTTCTCTTTTCACTTTTAAAGTCCTTAAAATTTGAGGTTTGCTTTTCTTTTTCTTTTTTTCGCCGCAAGAGCTTTGAATTTGAGATATTTTGATCTTGAAATCATTGTTGTTTGTCCAATTAAGCTGTTTCCCCTCTGTGTCACTTTTTCTCTGAGCTCTTTTATTTGACTTGAAATTTGTGTTTTCTTTCTCACTGTGAGGGCCAATTTGGGAAGACTGACTTGTGTTTCTTCTCATTTGGGTTCTTGATTTTGGTGTAATTTCTTTTCTTTTTTCAGTTCATGGTTTGAGTTTTGAGTTTGTCACTGTGGGTCTTTCCATAGTAATTGATCTCAACTTTATGCTACAATGTTTTTATTGTGTAATTTTAGCTCCTTTGGAGTGAATTTTGAATTTGCTACGTGGGGCGTTCTCTTCTACTTGTTGAAGTTGGAGGTTCTTGGTTAGGTTTGGGGATTTGATTCTTGCTTTACTCTTGTTCCCTATTGCATACAAACTCAGTTCCTAATGTCTTTAGTGTTACACAGTTAGTTCCTATATCTATGAATAAAGGTAGTGACGGCTCTAATTGCAATAGAATGATGCAAGCTGACAGCAACTGATGGCATTGTTTTTAATTTTTTTATGATTTCTTATTGGGTTTGATATACGATATAACTACATCATGTCCTTGGTATTGGTATCTCTTTAGTCATATGCATTTTATTGATGGTTATTGCTAAATATTTTAGTATCCTTTCATTTAGTCTTTGATGAATTTGTCCGGCCCTAGAATTAGGGAGTTAGAAGGATTCTTGGACATACTTTATAGATAGAGGAAATATCTCTTAAATAATTGTAAGCGATGTATATTAGTTGTTGTTTTATAATTTTTTTTAATAAATTATACTCTCTTCGTCATAAAATCAATTAAAATTTCAAGTTAAATTAAAGTAAAATTTAATTAAAAATTCAAGTAAATTAAATTTTTTAAATTAATACTTAATGCTTCTATGTAATGACTAAATTAATACAATATCGTAAAATGATGCTTCTACGATGATGTATTAGAAGTTATTTCACAACGTAATGTTGTCAAATCAATTTAGTGGTGTGTGTGTAATGCAAAACCTTAGAAACATGTTCAAGAATCTTTAACTTATCATGTTGAGGTCAACATATAGTTATTGATTCTTGAATTGTCCGTGTGGACGGTCTTGAAATGCATAATTATATGTTTTTGTAAATACCATTTTTGTCTAAAAACTATAATGTTATAAAATGCAGGAGTTAAATATGTCGGGGGAAGATCGTAGTTGGATGGATAATGTAGAAACCCTAATAGAAGAGGCATCACACCTGCATTTACAGCGGGTTTAGAACATTTTGTGCAGTTTGCTAAAGCACATCCCCAATACATGCATAATGGCATGATAAGGTGTCCGTGCAAAAGGTGCAAGAATAAGAAATTTCATAGTGATGGATTTGTAAAGAAGCATCTTATGAATCAAGGGTTTGTTGATGGTTACAAGATATGGGTAGCGCACTGTTCGGTCGAAACCTAACGGTTTATTTATATCCGCAAGCGCACGGGCTATTGTAATATAGATGGTGCAAGTACGGGTCGATCCCACAGAGACAGGGTTTACTTTAGGGAATATTTTTGTCTTTAGAAAGTATAGAAAAGATTGGGGGGAGATAAAATTTGTTTTTAGAAAAATAGAGAGAACATAAACAGAAAGTACTTTGATTAAATTCTTATAAAACGAAGCATTCTCGGGATTGGAAATCATACACATAACTTTGTTCATCAAATCGTCATTGTCTTAGAGATAAAAGATTTTCATAAAAAGCAAGGATGGTATGTTAAGCCTACGCTACTTCGGGTTAAGACAATAGCGTTTGTATTCTTCACTAATTATGTCCTAACTGTTTGAGATTTCCGTTTATGTTACCCCCGCCCTGTCACAAACGGGCATTCCGGCTTATCTCTAGCTGACCATAATTAGTAAGAATCCATTAAGAACGAGAGTCAACATACTTTCCATTAAAGGAACATCCCTAGGCCATTGAACTACTTTCGTGATCAATGAAACCTAGTTTCTTTATATGGTTCCGTCAATCGAGATTCTCCGCTAGGTACTTCTTTCAATTGACTGAATAATACAAATTGGACATCTCCAAAATGTAAGGCATTTAGAGAATAATATAAAGAAATTGTTTAGATGAAGAAAGAAGACAAGACTTTTCATTTTAGATGATGAACAAGTATGTTTTTGAGTTTCCAACCCCAAGAATAAGGGGGATTACTCACAAGCCATTAATAACATATAAGCAGAAATAAAAGATTGAGTAAGAAGGACTTATGATGAATAAATGATGGAAATGATGCTTCACTTTTATTGCTTTTTCTCCAAAGTAACTTCAAGAACAAAATAATGACTTTGATCTTCAAGTCTCTATGGAAAATTGTTGTCACAAGTGTTTGTATTTTCTATCTATGAAGTATCAGTGATTTCTCTCTAAAAATTCGTATATAAGACTGATTACAAGGGTCCTATTTATAATTGGGAGGAGACTCTTCAATTGGGTGCCATCAAAAGGTGCCTTTACATCTGCAGTCACGACTTGCACGGCCGTGTCAAGGATTTTGCACGGCCGTGTACTCTTTGGCGCCAGTTTTGAATTTGAACTTGGAGACTTGCACGGCCGCTCCGAATATAGCTGCACGGCCGCTCCGAGGTTGGCACGGCCAGGACTCTTCAATGCTCGGCCACTCTATGGATTTTGGGGCCAAGATGGCCGGCCATGGCCTATGATGCACGGCCGCTCCTGAACTTGCTGCACGGCCGCTCCTACTGGTTTTCAGCTTTGTGTGTTTATTTTGCTTGGTGTTCCTCCATCCTTTTGGACCAAATTGCCCAAGTATCCTTTGGATATAAAAAGACCCTAAAACCTGTCTAAAATGTATAAAACATACCAAAAACGTAAAATCTAATAAAATAGCAAAAGTAAGTAAAAAGTACTAAAAACTAAATGAGAAATGATGATTTATTTATGTAAAAGTATATAAAAACTAGGATAATTGACTATATAATAGTCACTTATCAAACTCCCCCACACTTAAGCTTTTGCTTGTCCCCAAGCAAACTTAGAATGAAATTACGGAGAGGGAGAAAAAGCAAGATTGATCCCTCAGAAATAAAGTAGCAAGCCTTAATTGCCTCTTTAGATAATGCCTTTGCCTTTCTAATCATATTTTGAATACCTTTAAAAATTTATTTAGGAAGAAGCATTTTAGGGATATTTTTAAAGAGATAAAATGCAAGACAATAACCTAATATAGCATATATAGAATTTTGACCAAGTAAAGCATGCTAGAAGGATAAATCTTAGATTTTATTTCTTGGTAGAAGAAAAGCTTTCACTTTTTTAGAGTGATTTTTGAGAAAAGATGAATTTATTTCTTTAAAATGTACAAGAGAAGGTATAAACATTTATTCACAAATTAGAAGTTCCCGAAGAATTGTATTGCATTCTTGAATCACAAGGGTGAAAAATGGATGATGATAGTGGAAAAATCTCATCAAAGTTAAAAAAAATTATCTTATTTTTGCACGTGTTATATTTTTGCAAAAGACCTAAGTTATTTTTGATCCTTTCAAGTAGGAGACATTTTGGTCGCGAACCCCATGTTCCTAATACTTAGATCAAGAATACTTTTGGATATTACTCCTATTTGGCAAGGAAGCATCGTCGCAGCGAACGCCGTGCCCCGAGTTACTTTAGGAAGTAATAGGTTTCTTTTTGCTTTTAAGGAATGGTGACAAATGTCACTCTTTTTAGTAATAAGATAAAGGTGTTTTACTTTGATTTGATTTGAGAAATGGAAAGATGAAATTTTTGATGAAAGGGTGTGATTCAAAGGATGCAAACAAAAGGTGCTTCTAAAAAGGGAATAAACATTTAATAAAGATAAAAGATGTACAACTTTAAAGAAATATTTTCAATATTTGCATAAATGACCAAGTATAAAAAGATTCCTTCTAATCAAATGCATTTTCCTTGATGAGACTCTATATTTTGCTATACTAACTTATGAGGCTTTCAATTATTTCCTAAAAATATTCCTATATTTTTCCTTTTATAGATTTCTAAGTTTATGAAAAATATGAGAAGAAAGATAGATAGGCATTTATACTAGGGCAAATGGCAAGCATAGAAGTAATGATTATGGATCATCATAGGGATTATTTATTTATTATTTTTTTTATATACTATTATACATGCATAAATGAAAAATGCAACTAAATTAAAAAAAAAATACACTAGAAAGCAATTAAATCTAACCTAGAAAGCAATTAAATCTAATCTAGAAAGCAAGTAAAAAATTTAAAACTAGAAAGCGAAAAATAAAATAAAAGGATAGATATACCCCCCACACTTGAAATGAACATTGTCCTCAATGTTTCAAGGAACAATGCCAAATCTAAGGAGGGTAAAGAGAAACTTACTAAAATGGCTCACGGGTATGAAGGTGGCTGCGGAAAATCATCCCAATTGTTGACCCTGTAGTTGAAGATTGTGTTCACTTGCCTTTGAATCGTCCCCACACGATTTTGTATATCATTCCGAAAATAATGAAATTCATTGTTGAAAGTGTCGAACCGAGTCATTATTTGATTGTTTTGAAGCTCGATCCGGTCAAACCTATCATTAAAATCCGGCGGCAAAGGGGGTTGGTTGGGTTGATGTTGCTCTTCTTCTTCTCCTTCTTCTTCCTCTTGGTTTGCTTGACTTGATTGGCCCTCCCCATAGTTCATGAAATTAGGAAATATCCATGTTTGATGTTGGTAAGTTAGAGCTTTGGGGAGGATGGGACTAGGCAAAACAATGTAGGGCGTTTTACCCGGCCCTACCAACCAATTGTATTCTCCACGTCCTCTATTCGAGATCATTTGCATATTTCGCAAGGTTGGAATATCCAACTTTGTTGAACCCGAAACTGCAACCTCATTGTCGGGCATTGCCCGCCGAAAATGGAGACCAAACAAAGTGATTATACCTCCAATGTGAATCTCCCCATTGAAAGTTGGAGAGACGATATCACTAAACAACTCGATCAAGAAATGGCTCAAATTCACCCTCCTATGAGCCCTCACCAAACACCATAACAAAAACAACTCCTTCTTATTCATCGTGCCTTTATCTTCCCTTGCAAAAACAGTGCATGCGTAGAACCTATGCATAATCCGAAGAACGGGGTGGATAATAGATGAGGCTTTTGCGGTTCTAGATTTGAAGGATGGGATTCCGGTTATTTGCTCCCAAAACACATTCTCCCTAAACTCTATGGGAAAATCAGTTTCAAAATTTGTGTAGGCGGGCCAACTCAAAATTCTGTTAATGTCAAAAGAGGTTAGGTGAAACTCCTCTCCACCAAGCCTAAAATATAAGTGTATCAATTGGTATGGCTCTCCCGTATCTCCACAAATTTCTGTAGTAAACTCCTTTCTCATAGTGCACAAGAATTCTAAGGTGATCCTTTCATAAGTCTTTGCATGCAACTCAAGAAAACCACCACAACCAAACCCCATGTGAAACCTTTTGACATTTGAATAGATATCTAAGGCTTTGAGGGCATCAATATCTGGGAATTGGGTTGGCCTAATCCTTTTTTGACGAAGGGCGGTGAATCTAGCCACTTCGGAAGGCTCTCTAAACTCAATACCCAAATCATTGAGTGTTGGGTTTAGATTAGGGGTAGGAGATGGTTCCCTTCGAGACCTTTTCGAACCTCTTTCAGTAGCCTTTCCTTTTCCCTTCCTTCCCTCCATTGAAAATTTTCAGAAATAAACCCAAAAACTTAGCTAAAGGAAGAAGAAAGTAGATTACCGGATCGAGCTTGAAAAGCTTGTAATCTTTGATGAACAGCCACTAGATACCCAAAAGCTTCCTCCTTGTACCTTAATTTAGAGTAATCCTTCTTTAATTTATTGAAATGGGTTGAGGGTTTTGAAATTTTCGAAATTGGGGTTTTAGGAGGGTTTTGGGATGCTTTTGATTGGGGAGAAGTGATTGACTGGAGGATTTGAGGAGGATTGAGGGTTGTATTGTGAGTAGAAATGGTGGAGGAGTGGGTTTTTAAAGTGGGTGGGATGGAGGATTTGAGGGAGAAAGGTTGAAGATGAAGTAAATGAGGGAGGAGGGAGAAAGGTGCGTCTTTTGAATGTACCGACGCAACTCCCCAGACGCCTTGCACGGCCGTGTCAAGGAATTTTCACGGCCGCTCCCTTTTGCTGAGTCAACCCGTTCCAACTCGATATGAACTGCACGGCCGCTCCAAGAAGAGCTGCACGGCCGTGCGAACCAAATTTCCCATTTAATTTTTTTTTCTTTTTCTCTTTTATACCTACAAAAACAGAGTTAGCACGGTAATACTAAAAATAAAAATAAAAAATAAAAATAATAATAAAAAAAATAATCCATCGGTTACCATCCCGATGATGCTTGTTTTAGGTCCTTAGCTCGACCCCTTCCCGGTAGTAGGAGATGCATGATATTTGGTTGGCCTTTTGTCATTGACAACTTGCCATTGCAATCCTTCCGGAGTAATGAGTATCTTTTGTGGTAGACATTTCTTCCATCCCGATTTCTTCGGTAGAACAAGCGACCTATAGTCTTTGCACTTTCGAAAATTCAAAGTGACCTCCTTCTTTGTTCTCTTTGGCTTTTTCATTGCATTGTTAGTTTTGGGATATGCAGAAATATCTAAATCATTATTTTTATTGCAAATCAAAGGTTCAATATCTATTTTCATTCCTTCCTTTGATTTTGGTTCCTCACCCATTAAATCTTTTTCACTAGGAATCCAATTTTCTTCGCTAGGGGTGTAGGTCTCTTCATTTGGGGTCCAATTCTCTTCACTAGGTGTGTAGGCCTCGAGATAGGGATCTTCGAGAGCTGACTTATGCATACTAAATTCGACCCTTTCTTTCTCTATATTTAGGGAAAATGTGCCATTTTTCACATCTATGATTGCCCCCGCAGTGGCAAGAAATGGCCTTCCTAGAATGACGGGAATATAATGGTCTTCCGCCATATCTAAGATAACAAAGTCGACAGGGATGATCAAGTTCCCTACTCGACATGGCAAGTTTTCCATAATACCTACGGGGTATTGAACGGATCGGTCTGCCAATTGGAGAGTTATGATTGTGGGTTTGAGTTCCCCTATACCAAGCTTCTCGCTAACCGATAATGGCATTATGCTAACACTAGCTCCTAAGTCAAGGACAGCGTTATCTATGTTTATTCTACAACAAGGAATGGTGAATGTACCCGGATCCTTTAATTTCGGAGGGTCTTTATTTTGCAAAACAGCGCTTACTTCCTCCGCCAATATAACATTCTCATTTTTTTCTAGCCTTTCTTTTTCAAAAATTAATTTTTTCAAAGGTTTAACGGCTAAAGGCATATCTTCATCTTTTCTAAAGTATGGAATGTTAACATTAATGGCATCTAGGTTATCAAGGAATTCATCATAATCCTCGCCTTCTTTTTTAGGGGATTCCGTCCCCAAACTAGTCTCAATCATCGGAGGGATTGGACTATGATTATTTCTAGGGCATTCATTTATCTTTTCTTGCTCATCCCTAGTTTTTACCATATTAACTTGCTCATTTGGCCTTTGAGGTTGATCGGGAAGACTCCCTTGTGGCCTATTCATTGGGGTAGCCTGTTGAGCTTGTTGAGTTTCTAGCATCTTATTATGCGCTGCCAAGTTATCAAACCTAGCATTAAGCAGTTTAAAACATTCCCTAAATTCATTATTGATCTTTTCTTGGGAATTTTTATTTTCCACTACAATATCCATTATAAGATCCAATTTAGATTTAGGGGGGAAGGTGCTTGCATTGTTGTTGAAATTCTTAGGTGCAAATCCCGGGGGTTGTGTAGATGGTTGTGGGTTAAGAACGTTGTTATTCTTATAGGAAAAATTGGGGTGATTCCTCCATTCGGGATTGTATGTATTAGAATACATCCCCCCCTTTTTGTCCAAAAGAATTAACAAAGTTCACTTAATCGTTAAAAGTAACGTCAAGTAACTCGCAGTTATCCGTACTATGTGAGTTAGACCCACATAGTTCACATAACACATTTACACTAGCTATGGGATTGACATCAAGATTTTCAAAATTTTTCAAAAGCATGTCAACTTTAGAAGAGAGAAGAGTAACTGCATCAACATTATATTTACCGGGCGTACCTTGTTCTTTGCTCCCTCTCATTTGACCATTGATAATGGTTCAATGCAATGTTCTCGATAAGGTCGTATGCCTCATCGACTCCCTTGTTCATCAATGCTCCTCCCGCAGCGGCATCAATGGTCTCTCTTGTCTTGAATATGAGACCGTTATAGAAGGTGTGAACAATCAACCACTTTTCAAGCCCGTGGTGGGGGCACATTCTGAGAAGTTCCTTGAACCGCTCCCATGCATCATACAAAGTCTCACTATCTGTTTGACAGAAGTTAGTGATCTTTGTTCGTATCTGCAGCGATTTTGCTTGGTGGGAAAAATCGACCAAGGAATGCTTCTTGAATTTGGTCCCATGTTGTTAATGAATTCTGGGGGACCGAATTCAACCATTGTTTTGCCTTATCCTTAAGAGAGAAAGGAAAAAGGTGCATCCGAATTGCTTCCACCGTAACATTTTGAATACGTGTGGTATCAGAGTATCCAAGGAATGTTTGGATGTGTAGATGGGGATCTTCGAAAGCGGTGCCGCTGTATTGGTTATTCATAACCATATGCAATAACTGCGGCTTTATCTCGAAGTGTGCCGCTCCAAAATTCGGCACAACAATAGGGGATCTAGTTCCCGGGGTACTTGGGTTAACAAAGTCCCGTAGGGTCCTAGCGGGTGTTTGCTGTTCTCCTTCCATATGCTTCTTTAAAGTTTCTCTAAATCTTCTTAATCTCTCGTGAAAGCTTCTTTCGGGTTCCGGATCAAAGTTGTCAACGTATGTCCGAGCCCGTTTCATAAACTATAAGAAAAACACTTGAAGAGAAATTAAACGCAACAATTTATCGGAAGAGAAAGCAAAATAGTAAAAATAAAATAAAAATAAAGAATTATGTAGTAAAGACAAAAATAAAAGTAAACTGTTGTCCCCGGCAACGGCGCCAAAAACTTGTTCGGTCGAAATCTAACGATTTATTTATATCCGCAAGTGCACGGGCTATTGTAATATAGCGGGTGCAAGTACGGGTCGATCCCACAGAGACAGGGTTTACTTTAGGGAATATTTTTGTCTTTAGAAAGTATAGAAAAGATTGGGAGATAAAATTTGTTTTTAGAAAAATAGAGAGAACATAAACAAGAAAGTACTTTGATTAAATTCTTATAAAACGAAGCATTCTCGGGATTGGAAATCATACACATAACTTTGTTCATCAAATCGTCATTGTCTTAGAGATAAAAGATTTTCATAAAAAGCAAGGATGGTATGTTAAGCCTACGCTACTTCGGGTTAAGACAATAGCGTTTGTATTCTTCACTAATTATGTACTAACTGTTTGAGATTTCCGTTTATGTTACCCCGCCCGTCACAAACGGGCATTCCGGCTTATCTCTAGCTGACCATAATTAGTAAGAATCCATTAAGAACGAGAGTCAACATACTTTCCATTAAAGGAACATCCCTAGGCCATTGAACTACTTTCGTGATCAATGAAACCTAGTTTCTTTATATGGTTCCGTCAATCGAGATTCTCCGCTAGGTACTTCTCTCAATTGACTGAATCATACAAATTGGACATCTCCAAAATGTAAGGCATTTAGAGAATAATATAAAGAAATTGTTTAGATGAAGAAAGAAGACAAGACTTTTCATTTTAGATGATGAACAAGTATGTTTTTGAGTTTCCAACCCCAAGAATAAGGGGGATTACTCACAAGCCATTAATAACATATAAGCAGAAATAAAAGATTGAGTAAGAAGGACTTATGATGAATAAATGCTGAAAATGATGCTTCACTTTTATTGCTTTTTCTCCAAAGTAACTTCAAGAACAAAATAATGACTTTGATCTTCAAGTCTCTATGGAAAATTGTTGTCACAAGTGTTTGTATTTTCTATCTATGAAGTATCAGTGATTTCTCTCTAAAAATTCGTATATAAGACTGATTACAAGGGTCCTATTTATAATTGGGAGTAGACTCTTCAATTGGGTGCCATCAAAAGGTGCCTTTACATCTGCAGTCACGACTTGCACGGCGTGTCAAGGATTTTGCACGGCCGTGTACTCTTTGGCGCCAGTTTTGAATTTGAACTTGGAGACTTGCACGGCTGCTCCGAATATAGCTGCACGGCCGCTCCGAGGTTGGCACGGCCAGGACTCTTCAATGCTCGGCCACTCTATGGATTTTGGGGCCAAGATGGCCGGCCATGGCCTATGATGCACGGCCGCTCCTGAACTTGCTGCACGGCCGCTCCTACTGGTTTTCAGCTTTGTGTGTTTATTTTGCTTGGTGTTCCTCCATCCTTTTGGACCAAATTGCCCAAGTATCCTTTGGATATAAAAAGACCCTAAAACCTGTCTAAAATGTATAAAACATACCAAAAACGTAAAATCTAATAAAATAGCAAAAGTAAGTAAAAAGTACTAAAAACTAAATGAGAAATGATGATTTATTTATGTAAAAGTATATAAAAACTAGGATAATTGACTATATAATAGTCACTTATCACGCACGGTGAGCGTTATCCAGTTGAAACAAGTGTTCAAAATCGTCCTACTGTTGTGCTTAATTCGGCTAGGGAACCTGAACCTGAACAGTTAGTTGATGAAGTAGAGATGTCTTTGGGTATGGAAGATATGGTTCGAAATGCAGCAGGTCCAGAGTTTGATTGGACCCCTAATCCAGAGGAACCCAATCCTGATGCAAAAAAGTTTATGAATTTAATGTACTCTGCAAATGATAAAGTTTATCCTGGTGCAAAGTCGATAGTGTTAGAGTTAGTGACTAAGCTTCTTAGTATCAAAGCTGATTTAAATATGAGCCAACATGCTTACAATCGTATCCTCTCATGGCAACGGTTGCTACCTGAAGAAAATAAGATGGTTAGTAATTTTTATGAGACTAAAAAGTTGGTGGGGCGTATCGGTCTTAGCTATGATAAATTGATGCGTGCAAGAATCAGTGCATGCTTTTCTACAAGGAAAATGAGGGTGCTTTTATACAAGGAAAATGAGGATCTCAATTCATGTTCAGTGTGCGGGCTTAGTAGGTATAAGCCACCACGTCGGGGTAGTGCCAAGCACAAGAAAAATGTGCCTCGAGCGCAGTTGCGTTATATGTCGCTCATACCCAGATTGCAACGTATCTTCGCATCGAGAGATACGTCGGAAGCCATGCGGTGGCACAAACAGTGTCTTCGTGAAGAGGGTGTGATGACTCATCCTTCCGACGGAGAAGCCTGGAAACATTTTGATGCTACTTACCCCAATTTTCTTTGAAGATGCTCGAAACATAAGGTTGGGAGTATGTACAAATGGTTTTTCTCCATTTGGACCAGGGGCAAAATCTTATTCATGTTGGCCTGTTATTGTCACGGTTTATAATCTTCCCCCATGGTTATGTATGACCGATCCTTATATGTATTTGAGTTTGTTCATTCCTAGGCCATGGAATCCAGGGAAAATGTTGACGTTTATCTTAGACCTCTAATAGATGAATTGAAATAGTTGTGGAATGATGGTGTGCAAACCTGGGATGCCTTCAAGTTGCAAAACTTTAACATGAGAGCGGCAGTGATGTGGACAATTAATGACTTTCCAGCGTATGGCATGATGTCGGGATGGAGCACTCATGGAAGATTGGCATGTCCATATTGTATGGAAAATATCGATGCATTCAGACTTGATCATTATAAGAATCAGTGTTGGTTTGATTGTCATAGGTGGTTTCTTCCTAGTAACCATCCTTTTTGTAGGCAGAAGAATGCATTTACTAAAGATAGAGTGGAGCGTCGGGGCCCCCCTCCTCGTCTGAGTGGTGAAGATATTTTCGAGCGGGCGTCTGAGTTGTCCGATGTCAGGTGGGGGAAGAATTTTTCAAAAGAGAGATTAGATGGGTTTGGTAAAGATCACAACTGGATCAAGAAGAGTATATTCTGGGAGTTGCCATACTTGAAGACAAATTTGATCAGACATAACCTTGATGTCATGCATATTGAAAAGAATGTGTTTGACAACGTATTTAACACGGTGATGGATTTCAAGTCTACAACAAAGAACACTGCTAAGGGTCGGTTAGACCTCGAAGCAATATGTAATCGGGAGAATCTCAACATTGTTCAAAAGAATGGGAAAGATTTCAAACCAGTTGCGCCGTTTGTGTTGTCTAGAGAGGATAAACAACGTGTTCTACAGTGGTTGAAAGATTTGAAGCTTCCCGACGGGTATGCATCTAGTATTGGTAACTGTGTGAATGTGGAAGAAGGAACGATATATGGGTTGAAGAGTCATGATTGTCACGTGTTATTGGATAGGTTGCTTTCTATTGCATTTAGGGACATTCTCCCTAAGGAAATATGGGTTGCCTTAACAGAGTTGAGTGAATTCTTCAGAGCATTGACGTCTAGCACTCTTCGTGTTGAAGATATGATAAGGCTAGAAGAGAGCATTGTGGTGACAATATGCAAGCTTGAGAAGATATTTCCTCCATCTTTCTTTGATTCAATGGAGCATTTACCAATTCACCTAGCTTATGAAGCCAGAGTTGGTGGACCTGTTCGATGCGAGATGGATGTATCCATTTGAACGATTTTTGGGGAGGTTGAAGTAGAAGATGAGTAACAAAGCAAAAGTTGAGACATCTATTTCTGAATCGATGATTATAGATGAAATTGTGTCTTTTGTGTCAACATATTTTCACCCTGACATTGAGACAAGGTTTACCAAAGTGGGTCGTAATTAAGATAGGGGTGGCACAAGTACATATGGAAAAATATTGGTGTTTTCTTCACCTGGTTGATTCCTTGGTAAAAGAAAGGGCACTCGTATGCTAAGCCAAACGGAGTTTGAAGCGGCTAAACTCTATGTTCTCCTTAACTGTGATGAGGTTGATGATTATTTGAAGTAAGTCTTTTTTATTTTTTAGTACATAATTTAAATCCTAATATAATTTCTTTCAGTTATACTATTGATTTTTAATAACCATATAATAAAAATGCAGAATGTTTGAAGAACAGGCCAAAGATTTGGGGCCAAATTTGATTTCGATTAGGACAGAGAAAGAGTTTCCTGAATGGTTTAACAAATACGTAAATATATATTCATTTGCTCAATTTTTTATTTTTTTAGTATATTCAATATTTGTTATTTATTTAAATTATGTGCTTTTATATAGATTCTAAACAACCTCGAAGATGCAAAAGCTGCGAGATTAGAAATGTTAGCTCATGGCCCGCTCTTAAAAGTGAATGTATATAAGGGTTATTTTGTTAATGGTTACGTTTTCACCTTTGAAGAATATGGCCAAACAAAATCAACTTGGAATAGCGAGGTGAATCTCAAAGGAAATCTGGAGTACTATGGTATATTGCAAGGAGTTGTTGAATTGCAATATTATCATGGAAATTCAGTTGTTCTTTTTAACTGTGACTGGCGTGACGCTGAGGGAGGTATTGTCAAACATGGCACATTTGACCTCGTTGATGTTAAGCATTCTTCTAGACATAGGGGTAACGATGTGTTCATTCTTGTATCTCAAGCACAACAAGTGTATATGACCCCTTACCCACGCCGACGAAGAGAGCTTAGTGATTGGTGGACCGTTTGGAAAACCAAAGCGAGAAGCACTTACGATATACCGTTGCATGCTAGTTCGATGAATGATTCATCATTACATGATTGTTATCAGGAAGGAAGAAATGTCTGTCCCTCCTATTATTTTCTTAAATGATAATGGCGAGGATGAAGCATTTATGACCGAA
Source organism: Adenophora triphylla var. japonica (assembly GCA_022495995.1). Lineage (NCBI taxonomy): Eukaryota > Viridiplantae > Streptophyta > Magnoliopsida > Asterales > Campanulaceae > Adenophora > Adenophora triphylla. The sequence continues at coordinate 19,963 of JAFEMH010003129.1, forward strand.
AACAGTTTTGCAGAACTAGAGGAAGTCAATTTGAATGAACCTGGATGTGATGATGAAGAAGATGAGGAAGGAGAAGAATATGCATTTGAGTCTGATGATGAAGTAGAAAGTGGTGATGACGAAATTGAGTTTTGTAGTGATACTGAGAATGAGAGTGAAGAGGAAAATAATTCTAGTGACAATGAATGATTGTAATAGATTAGTTTGGGCTTAATCTAAATGATTTTTTGCATATGTTGTTTATAAATGATTCTAAATGAATGATAAACAAAGCATCTTCCCTCTGCTGTCCCATTGAACCATTGAATAAGCAACCGGCGAGGTTCGACGCGATCCGCCTCCATCCTATTCCCGTTCCGATAGGTTTCCTGAAAATCACGGTTCGTGCTTATTTTTGTTATCAGTATATTTCTCCATGCTCGGCAACTATTTTGTATTTGTAGATCTATTATTGCTGGCTTTTTTTTATTTGGAAAATTGGATTTGATTTAGCTCCTCCTTTCATATTTTTGATTCTCGTTTTTGCTTGTGTTGGAACCTTTTCAATATAAGGATTTTTTTTCTGTGTACCGATCTACCTTTTGTATTATTTTTCGAAAAAAATCAACATCAATCGGAACACTATTTCCTGTTCAGAATGGATGCAATTATTCGTAGATGCTAATATGTTTTAGAGCTGAGAGAATGCTAAATTCTGAGGACGGGATTGTACATGCTTTCATATGCTAATAACAAAGTAAAAGCTGATTTGTCCCATTTAGCAATTATATATTTAATTATCTATGTGAAATGAATTGCTTCCTTTTAGATGATGTTGCGTTTTGTAATCTGTTTATGATAATGTTTTGGTATACATCTGAAGAAAGCGTGAGTGGAAATTCTAGTCGGTTTCAGCCATTCTAGATTGTGAATGTTAATAACACTTCCTTTGTACATTTCAGTGGCCCTTAACTGTTAGTGTTGCTTTTATGGCTCATAATTCTAGTTGAATCTCTTATATTAAAATATCATACAATGCGGATGAGACTTCATAAATTATGCAGCTTAATTTCTGACGATTAATTTGGGGTCCATAGCTTTGTGAAGCTGTATGCTTGCTATTTTTAGAATCTTGTTGGTGCTAGATATGCTTCAAGACAGGTTTCAGCAACCTGTTCTCCATGTCTTGCATACTGATGAAAAAATGCAACTGTGAAACTGTGGAGTCTGTTTTGCTTAACCATATTCCGATCAAAAAATGCAACTGGTTCATCCAAGTTCTCTGATAGTCCTGTGATGTGAAATTTGGGGAAAATAGTACTCCCTCCATTCCACGAAGATGTTCCCATTTGCCATTTTTGTTATGCTCTCATTTACATGATTGAATGACTAAAACTAGTGAACTTCCCATATCATCCTCATGGTAACATCATTTCGGGACGGAGGGAGTATGCATGATGATTTAGATCTTGTTCTCGAGATGGGTTTCTAACCAACAGTATACTCTCTCTGATTGTGCATCATTTCGGGACGGATATGCATGAACTCACTTTGACACCTCATTCCAATTGGGTACTTAGAGTAGTTGACAAAACTGCATGTACTACTTCCAATGCCACTGAAGTAGCATAACCCCATTTAAATAAAAGCCATCCATGCCACTGAAGTAGCATAACCCCATATCTTCTTTTTACTTGCTCCGGCTTCAAAAATCTGGTGTAAATGACTGATAAGAAAATATGGTAATATGAACTTATTATACCTCTGACATGCTCATGATCATATATTAAGTTGATGTGAAAACTGCGATTACTAACTCAATGTTCAACAGATGGACTCGTGTATTTCACCACTAAATTATATTCTTTTCTTTTTTTCTTTTTTTTTTTTTGGGGGGTTCCTTTGGTGCATTTACGTTAATAGGTGCTAATTGTTTGGCTGCAGGGATAGAGGTTACCTCGTGGGTTACATGTTTTTCATGCTCAGCGTCATTAACACAATGGTTTGCGGTTGTTGCCACTGAACTTGTGAGATGATCTGACTCTTTCGCTGCATTGTTGCCAAGGGAAATATCGTTGGAGCCATTTTGCTGAATACTATTATCCTCGTCTTTGGGTAAGCTCCTGCTTAACTTTGTTAATACCTTTGCCTACGGGTTCCCCAAATAAACTGAACATATTTCAACTTGGATTAGGACATGACAAGTTAATAGATTCTCAGATATTCAAGTACAATAGTTCAGATTATTAATTTTTCAACATTAATCATTCTATAAAAAGGCGAGGTAGTTGTGTTCCCTCCCTGGTATGTATAGGGTCTATGTATGTTGTATTGGAACATAAATGATCCATCAAATAATGAACCGTCTCACAACTAGATTAAGAATGAGAAGAAGATGAAGAAGAAGAAGAAGACGGAAGCGTGTACCTTGTGATTCCATGTTTGTTCTTAGTCTTGTTTTTGTTCTTGAGTAAAGAGGATGAAGTAAGAAGATAGACTTCAAATTAGGGAGGAGTAGATCTTTTAAATGACGAGTGCCCTTAATCTCTTTAATCTTCAATTACTTAGGAAGAGTTTTGACTGAATGAGAATAATGTTACTAGTAGATTCATAGGCTTGATGGATAGGCCTTTATATAGGAATCCAATGGGCACTTCATTTAGGGACTACACCTATTGATATATAAGACATTACCATTATGCCCATCATTTAATGATATACTTATATTATGGAATTCTACATATTATGTTGAGTTCTATACTTTATACCATATATTATAATATTGATCATTATATTATTAAGTATTTATATGTTATATTAATCCATGTTCTTACAATCTCCCACTTGGATTATTATAACATATACCTTCACTTAATAAATTTCTTCAATCATATTTATAACACAAATGACAACCCTTATGTGCACTTTGTTATCATTCGAAAACAATCCCGTCCATTAGTCATATAAGTATAAGGACTAAAGGGGCAGTCGTTATAATTGATTCGCAACTAAACCCACATTAATCACATATATATATCCAACTAAATGACATAGATTAAGTATAGATATATGTAGCATGGAATATTAACGAATATATATGAAGAATGCATATATATATATTCTCCAACTAGTCCTACTTTTAACAAATGAGATCAATTTAAAATAACACAAGAAATAGAAACAACATAAACTCTCACTGATTTAAGCATTATCAAACGTCATTACACCCATATGAGCAACATGCTCGTGAAATACTAAAGGAGATAATGTCTTAGTAAATGGATCCGCTAACATGGAGTTTGTACCAATAAGTTCTATTTCGATTTGTTCATTTTGTACTCTCTCTCTCACAACAAGAAACTTAATATCTATATGCTTAGATTTAGATGAACTCTTGTTGTTGTTGGAGTACAATACCGCGGCCCGATTGTCACAATATAACTTAAGCGGTCTTTCAACACCTTTGACAATCCGCAGTCCTTCAATGAATTTACGCAGCCATATAGCTTGATTGGATGCCTCATAGCAAGCAACAAATTCGGCTTCCATGGTGGAAGTAGTAACTAATGTTTGCTTGTGATGAGTATTATTTCTCTACCCACTTCTTGTTATAAAACCCTCGCAAGTACGAGTGCCAACTTGTAGCAATATACTATTGTAGGGGTCGAACCACAAGGACTCGGGTTGCTTGTTTTAGAACAAAGGTGCACAATTAAACAAGTAAAGGACAATGGGGGGGTTTGATTTTTGGAAGTAACAAAACTAACAATTAAACTAATTGTTGCAAGTAGACAAGGAACGAGATTTAACAATAAAGAGAGATAATTTCATGGGTTGAGTTTTCACAAAATCATTAATCTATGCCATAAAGAAATATCTAAAGTAATTGATCTCAATCTAGGGTTCATCACTATTGTAAAGATTGGTACGGTAAGGCGGCCGGGTTTCAATCTATTATTTTCAATTTAATTACTTTTCGCAAATCAAGTCCAAGTAATTTAATTATGAAAAACATGAAGATCAAAAGAATAATAGAACCTAAATCAATTTGAATTCAATCAAGTGGACAAATTGATTTAAACTTAAAGCTTGAGTCTTTGGTAAAAATAATCCCCAAATCAATGGTGGAAAATAAACCCAAAATGGTTAAAAAGCATTTCAAGACTAAATCAAAGTCTAGAGTAGCAATCTTTAACACTTTCATGAAAATAAGCTAAAAGGAACTAGAGAGATCAATTTAGAACTACAAAGCATTTATGGCATAAATTAATTAAAATTGTTCAACTACAACCCATGAAAGTAAATATTTAGCTAGACATAGAAATAAAAATTACAAAATAAAATAAAGAAACAAAATAATACCAAAATGGAACCATGGAGAGGACTGCTCACTCCCAACACCTTCAGCCGCCCCTCCCTTCTTTTCCAAAATGAAAACTTACCCTAAAAATAATCCTCCATTTCTATTTTTCTCTCCCAGTGAAGTAGAAGATGCTATTAAGGCCAAATAAAAAATAAATAGGTTAAAGCCCAAAATAAACAAGGGATGGCCCAAATGAAACAAAGCTTGCTGGACAAATTGGTCTTTGGCGTGGAGTGGAGGAGCGATTGGCCAAACAGCCATGGGAATAAATTGGTATTTGGGCGACCGCCGTTTGAGCCTTGGGCGATCGCCGTATGCTCTCGGCCCAACATGGGCGATCGCCGTGGCTCCTTGGGCGATCACTGCTCCCTTTTCTTTTTCTTCTTTCTTTATTTCTTTCTTTTTTTTCTTTTGTAATTCCTCCGCTCCGCTCCGTCTCGAATATTAATTATTTCTCCACCTTAAACCACCCAATTTTCACCATTTCAACCTGAAATTAAAATAGCACTAACAAAATAATTAAACTACATTTTTACTCGGAAATTTTGCAATAAATAGATTTTAGAACGTATAAAATGGATGTAAAAATATATCCATCAAATACCCCCAAACCTATCTTTTGCTCGTCCCCGAGTAAAATAAAACACCACAAAGCTAAATAATAACTACTAGAAAGCAAACAACAATCAAAAGATAAACCCAAAAAGTTTTTGCGTTGTCCAAAATGCCATAGGTTTGCCAACAAGAAATCTCAGAAACCTCACCAAAAACACCAAAGAAAGGGTGATAGTCATGAAAAAGAACTTCCAAACACATTGAAGCATTCAACCTTTAATTTCCATCTAAGCCGGTGAGGTGGAAGTGATATTGTGGATCATTGTTACCAACCTAAATTCCTTTATAGATTCATTTTGTCATGTCCTAACTCAAAAGAGGATGATGATGCACTAACGCATAAGGAAGGTGTCCATAGGCACTCTTACACAATTGCTAACCCGGTTAACTCATATTGGGGACACGGCTTAGAAAGTTCACTACATTACATTATTGCCTCACTACAAAACTTTCTTCCTTGGTCACTTACAAACACTCAAAGATAGGGGGACAAGTTGAACCGCTAAACATATTATTTGTGTCACGTAGGTACAAGAATGTTTAATCATTCTCGGAGCGGGAATCGGTACCAAGGAATTTTTTATTTTTTTTTTTATCCTTGCCATTCCTTTCCCCTTCTTAACGCGACACTTATTCTTCTTCTTTTTTTTTTTTTTTTTTTAAACATACATAACTTGATACTTGCCCCCTATACAATACAATACGAGATTTCCCAAGTTGACCAACTCAAGCCATGTCCCAATATTTATTAACCTATTGACTTGATATTAACAATTGTGCAATCATGTTCTAGCAACCCCGAAAATGACAAAATGATCCTATAAAAGTACTTAGGCCAAATGACAATGATCCGAGAGAAATGAAAGTGGAGTTGTGATGGTGCAACTAAGGTTTAAATGATTCACTGTACTTTCAATTCCCGTCATGACAACACACATAAATGGCAACACAAAATAAAACTCTCAAATCATCAAAGACTTCAATGGCAACCACAAAATTTAGCAAAATGGACAATCTTTCCTTTTTTTTTTACGAAGAGGGGACAACTATATACACTCCCTTATAAACCCACAAACTCGGGGAGATGCCTACCCCCAAACCTAAAACATGCTATGTCCTCATCGCATAAAGAATTAAAACATGAATTGGTTCAAGGGATGACAAGACACAACAAAACAAGTAAATGACGTAAAATAAATCATACCACTTGGGGTGCCTCCCAAGAGCGCGTTTGGTTAAGGTCGTTAGCCCGACCGGATTCCCTCTCTCAAGGAGGGTTGAAGTTTGTCGCTTTATTCTTGGCATTTGTTTTCCGGCCCTTTGGCCATTTCTTGTCTTCTCGGGCACAAACGCCCACTTCCTTCCATGCACAAACTCCTTCCTCAAGCCATTCCGGTGGAGCCCAAGAAACTTTAGGTGATTTATTTTTCACCCTTTTTCTCTTATTTTTCTTCTTGTTGGGGCACTTACCCCCAAACCTATTTGGTTCCTTCACCTTTTGGACATCATTCTCAATAAAAACATTAGAGCAAGTATCTTGATCAAATATATTTGCAAATAAAGTATCACATAGATCAAGAAATTGACTCTCTTCTTTAAGGACATGAGATTTCAAGGGGATCGAAAATGTGTGTGATGGCATCAACTCTTTTTGGGAGTTGTTTGGGGGGTGATACGACCCGTCACTCTCAAAGTGTTGATCGGATTTAATATTCATATCCAAGGGACAAACGCCCGCATTATCCCCAAAATTCCCACCGCTATTCACACTATATCTCTTAAGCGCAATGTCACAACAAACTCTTCCTTTGGTGGAGGTTCTTTTATGCTATCAAAAACTGAAAATTTAACCTCCTCCCCCATCCAAGTCAAGGAAATCCTATCATGTGGCACATCAATGATAGAGTTGGTGGCAAACATAAAGGGTCTCCCAAGCAATATGGGGACTCCCAAATCATCCATATTATGATTTTCCATACATACCACCATGAAGTCAACCGAGATCACAATCTTATCCATTTCAACCAAAACTCCTTCAACCACTCCTAAGGGACGCATGATCGATTGATCCGCCAATAGCAAGTCCCTAGTAGGAGGTTTTAAGTTTTGCAATCCCAATCTTCTAAAAACATGATAGGGCATGACATTTACACTTGCCCCAAGGTCCATTAACCCTTTAAATTGTAGACCCCCCAAAGATATTGAAATAATAAAGCTTCCGGGGTCTTTGTTGACAATTTCTTTTTTCAAACCACTCACACCATTGATGGGTGTAGGGTTTTCAACATGGGGGAGGGGAGATTCTAGATTGTCATTAAAAGACACATTATTCATCATTCTCAACTTACTCTCTTCCTCACTAACATCAGCATTATCATCATAAAAGGAAGAGAGAAATACCTCCTCAATTTCATCGCTTTCATCCCACACCGTGATAATTGCCTTAGCTTGTTCAGGTGGGTGTTGAAAGTTTTCTTGCTTTTGATTTTGCAATGCCCCCAACAATTGCCCAAGTTGGGTTTGCAATTTTTCCATTGCGGCCTCATGATTTCTTGAGGCTTGTTGTTGCTCTAGCTTAGCTTGATGACTCTCAACCTTCATTTGTCGGTTTTCGGCCCTTAACTCGTCCATGGCAACTTCCGATGGGGCTTTCCTTTGCTCAAATTGCTCTTGTGGGATTGGATTGTGGAGTGGCTTGAATTGACTCCCTTGGCCTTGGTTGCCTCCCCATGAAACATTGGTGTTATTCCTCCAACCCGCATTGTAAGCATTGTTCCATTGGTTGTTTTGAGGAGGTCTTTGATATTGGCCTTGAAAACCTTGCATAACTTGTCCCATTCCTTGCATGGCATTTACCTGTTCATTACCAAACATCGGACCATTTGGACAATCATGAGTAGCATGGGAATTGGAGCCACAAAAAGTACAAAAATCATTCACCACATTAGCATTGGAAGAAGAAGCACTTAGCATAGACAATTTATCAATATTTTGTGTCAAAATGGCCATTTGCTTAGCCATATCATCATTAGAGTTCAACTCATGCATGCCCCTACCCCTTGTGCCCTTTTGTTGAGAATTGGCTCCCAACATTTCAAAAAGTGATTGGGTCTCATCCGGGGTCTTAAAGCCTAGATTTCCCCCGACCGCATTATCCACCATAGTTTGATTCATGGGATTCAAACCATCATAAAAAGTTTGGTGCAAAATTGGCAAGGGAAAATTATGATGGGGGCATTGCATAAGAAGCATCTTAAATCTATCCCAAGCCTCATGAAAAGCCTCTCCCGGGTCTTGTTGAAATGTGATTATCTTTTGTCTAATGCTACCTAAGAGGGAATGAGGGAGATATTTTCTAAGGAAAGCATCATGCAATTGTACCCATGTTGTTATGCTAGTAGGAGGAAGGTACATCAACCAATTCTTTGCCGCCCCTTTCAAGGCAAAAGGGAAGCACTTGAGCCTTAATTGCTCTTCGGTGACACCCGCTCGTCCCGGAAAGCCTGAAACGGTCATGAGATATTCTTTTAAGAAGCTTAGGGCATCCTCGAAAGGGAGCCCATAAAAGTTAGGCAACATGCTAAAATATTGCCCTTTTATCTCATGATTCTTTGCCGCCTCGGTGAGAACAATGCAAGAGATGGCGGTGTCAACCTTTGGTCTAAGAAAGTCATTCATGGTCGGGGGTACCTCTTCCGCCATTTCAAAATTTTCTTCTTCTTCCCCGGTGGAAGAATTGCTAATTTCACAAGAATTGCTACCTTCACTAAATTCCTCAAAAAGCTCGGAAATCGAAGTATCCGAATCCGTTCCGGAACCACGAGTAGGAGTTAAGCTCCTCTCGAACCTATCGATGGCGTTGTTCGCTTGAGCCAACAAGGGGTTCAAGGAACGTCGCCCAAACATGCACCAAATAAACTTAAAGCAAACAAACACCCAAGTCCCCGGCAACGGCGCCAAAAACTTGATGAGTATTATTTCTCTACCCACTTCTTGTTATAAAACCCTCGCAAGTACGAGTGCCAACTTGTAGCAATATACTATTGTAGGGGTCGAACCACAAGGACTCGGGTTGCTTGTTTTAGAACAAAGGTGCACAATTAAACAAGTAAAGGACAATGGGGGGGTTTGATTTTTGGAAGTAACAAAACTAACAATTAAACTAATTGTTGCAAGTAGACAAGGAACGAGATTTAACAATAAAGAGAGATAATTTTATGGGTTGAGTTTTCACAAAATCATTAATCTATGCCATAAAGAAATATCTAAAGTAATTGATCTCAATCTAGGGTTCATCACTATTGTAAAGATTGGTACGGTAAGGCGGCCGGGTTTCAATCTATTATTTCCAATTTAATTACTTTTCGCAAATCAAGTCCAAGTAATTTAATTATGAAAAACATGAAGATCAAAAGAATAATAGAACCTAAATCAATTTGAATTCAATCAAGTGGACAAATTGATTTAAACTTAAAGCTTGAGTCTTTGGTAAAAATAATCCCCAAATCAATGGTGGAAAATAAACCCAAAATGGTTAAAAAGCATTTCAAGACTAAATCAAAGTCTAGAGTAGCAATCTTTAACACTTTCATGAAAATAAGCTAGAGAGATCAATTTAGAACTACAAAGCATTTATGGCATAAATTAATTAAAATTGTTCAACTACAACCCATGAAAGTAAATATTTAGCTAGACATAGAAATAAAAATTACAAAATAAATTAAAGAAACAAAATAATACCAAAATGGAACCATGGAGAGGACTGCTCACTCCCAACACCTTCAGCCGCCCCTCCCTTCTTTTCCAAAATGAAAACTTACCCTAAAATAATCCTCCATTTCTATTTTTACTCCCAGTAAAGTAGAAGATGCTATTAAGGCCAAATAAAAAATAAATAGGTTAAAGCCCAAAATAAACAAGGGATGGCCCAAATGAAACAAAGCTTGCTGGACAAATTGGTCTTTGGCGTGGAGTGGAGGAGCGATTGGCCAAACAGCCATGGGAATAAATTGGTATTTGGGCGACCGCCGTTTGAGCCTTGGGCGATCGCCGTATGCTCTCGGCCCAACATGGGCGATCGCCGTGGCTCCTTGGGCGATCACTGCTCCCTTTTCTTTTTCTTCTTTCTTTATTTCTTTCTTTTTTTCTTTTGTAATTCCTCCGCTCCGCTCCGTCTCGAATATTAATTATTTCTCCACCTTAAACCACCCAATTTTCACCATTTCAACCTGAAATTAAAATAGCACTAACAAAATAATTAAACTACATTTTTACTCGGAAATTTTGCAATAAATAGATTTTAGAACGTATAAAATGGATGTAAAAATATATCCATCAGCTTGGCACTTCTCCGAGATATCGCTCCACTGGCCAAAGTGAAGACATAACCCGATGTCGATTTGCGACTATCTTGGCATTCAGCAAAGTCGGAATCGGAAAAACCAATGATCTCAAGATGATCCGACTTTGTATATGTAAGCATGTAGTTCTTCGTGTTTTGTAAGTATCTCATCACTCTTTTGGCTGCGACCCAATGTTCTCTTCCCGGATTGCTTTGATATCGCCCAAGCATGCCAACAATAAAGGCAAGATCTGGGCGAGTACAGACTTGAGCATACATTAGGCTTCCTACTGCCGATGCGTAAGAGATATTTTCCATATACTTGGTTTCAAGATTATTTTTAGGACATTGATTTAAACTGAACTTATCTCCCTTAGAGAACGGGGTGTCATGTGGTTTACAATTTTCCATGCTAAACCTTTGTAATACCTTCTCTATATAGCTCTTTTGTGATAACCCTAACATACCTCGTGAGCGATCACGATGTATTTGGATTCCTAATACAAAAGAAGCTTCTCCAAGATCTTTCATCTCAAATTTGTTTGAGATAAATTTCTTGGTTTCCTTAAGAAGATCCTTATCATTACTAGCAAGTAAAATGTCATCCACATATAAGATCAAAAATATAAATCTACTCCCACTGAACTTATGGTACACACAATCTTCACCAAGATTCATTTCAAAGCCAAATGAAAGAATAACTTGGTTAAATTTTAAGTACCATTGACGAGATGCTTGCTTAAGCCCATAAATGGATTTCTTGAGTTACAAACTAGTTGACTAGTTTGATCCGAATCAGTCACCATTTCTGGTTTTTTCATATAGATAGTTTCCTCAATGTCGCCATTGAGAAAAGCTGTCTTTACATCCATTTGATGAAGCTCAAGGTCAAAATGTGCCACTAAAGTCATAATGATCCTAAAAGCATTTTTAGAGGATACCGGTGAAAATGTTTCTTTGTAATCAATGCCTTCTTTTTTAGTAAATCCTTTAGCGACAAGACGAGCCTTATGTCTTTCCACATTCCCTTGTGAATCCCTTTTGGTCTTAAAGATCCATTTACATCCGATGGGTTTCACATTCTTAGGTAATGGGACAAGATCCCAAACGTCATTATCATTCATGGATTTTAACTCTTCATTTATGGAATCAATCCACTTATGAGAATTTGAACCAATAATGGCTTCATGGAAGGTGATTGGCTCATCTCCCACTAAACCTAACGGTTCCTCATTCTCGACAAGATATACATCATAATAATCCGGTATAGCACTCCTTCTTGCTCTATTAGATCTTCTTAATGACACCGGTTCTTCTTGATTTTGAGGGTGTTGAATTTCCTCATCAACATTTTCATGTTGTTCATTAATATGAGAATTAACGTCATTTTGAATATTATGTTCTTGTCGAATTTCAGGCACAACTGCTTGATTTTTGATAGAAACTATAGGAAGAGGTATAGAAACGAATTCCTCTTCCATTTCTTCAAATTCAAAATTACTATTCAAATTTTCCCCTCTAAATTCAACATCCTCAAAGAACCTAGCATTTCCCGTCTCGAAAAAGGTTCTAGTTTTTGGGTCATAGAATTTATATCCCCTAGATCTTTGAGAATACCCTACAAAATAACTACTAACTGTCTTAGCGTCCAACTTTCCTTCGTTAGGTCTATAAGGCCTAGCTTCGGCTGGACAACCCCAAACATGAAGATGATTAAGGGACGGTTTCTTACCGGTCCATAATTCATAAGGGGTTTTGTCAGTAGCTTTTGAAGGAGCTCTATTAAGTAGGTAGGTTGCGGTTTTCAAAGCATCGCCCCATAATGAGTGAGGTAAAGAAGTACAAGAAATCATACTTCTTACCATATCCTTAAGGGTTCTATTACGTCTCTCGACTACACCATTCATGATAGGTGTCCCCGGCATGGTGTAGTGAGGGACAATCCCACACTCTTCCAAATAGAGAGCAAAAGGACCCGGACGTTGCTCTCCCGAACCGTCATTCCGACCGTAGTATTCACCACCACGATCGGATCTAACGTTCTTAATAGTCTTTTCAAGTTGATTTTCAACTTCGGTTTTAAAAGACTTGAAAACGTCCAATGATTGAGACTTTTCATGAAGTAAATAAATGTATCCATAACGAGAGAAGTCATCTATGAACGTAATAAAATATGTTTGTCCGTTCCATGAAGGGGTAGGGAACGGTCCACATATGTCCGTATGAATTAGTTCTAAGACTTTTGTAGCTCTCAAGGATTCATTTTTGTTTGTACTATTCGTAAATTTTTCCTTAAGGCATTCAATACAAAAGTTATTTTCCGGAGTATCAAGCTTATGTAATATTCTCTCGAACACAAGCTTGTCAATTCTCCTTTTGGAGATATGACCCAAACGCCTATGCCACAAGGTATAAGAGTTTTTACTTGAAAACTTTCGTTTTATGCCTCGAGAGTTAGTTTCATAATTATGAGACTCATTTAATGAATTGACTGTTTGGTAAGTTTATTTCGTTACTAATATTTAAATAAGAAGTATTATATTTTTTATTCATTCTAATGATTTGTTTTAATATATTTCTTATAATGCTATTTTGTTTATATTTTAAGGTTAAGTGTCATGGGCCAGGTGTTGATGCTTCTGAGGCGTTCCTTGCTACGCACTCTTCCGTGTCTCCAAACGGCACAAGAAAGTGGAGTAGCCGTCATTATCAGGAAATATATGTAAGTATTTATATGGACGAAGTGCCTACTTTTTGTGTTTCAATCCCCTTTTTTATTAGGGTGTTTCATTACAAACTACACACTTTTCATTTAGGGTGTCACTAAAAACTACTCACTACACTAACATTTTTCATAAGATTCGTGCAAATAATAGGTGTTTTAGTTTGCAGTGGGCGGAGGTAGTATATCATACCCAAAACACAACTGTTATACTGTGACTAAATCAATTTCCTTTAGGTTTGTGAACCAGCCTTTTGGATTGATGACATGCACTTGGAAATAGCTTTCAAACTATTTTTTTTTTTAAATAAGAGCTACTGTCCCCAAGCATAACCATTGTGCCTTGAATGGTGATGACCTCTAAGTGAATGGCAATTGGCATTGTCTATGCATTGGGTGTACTTCTGATCAAACAGTTAGCATTGAAACCCTTTTCTAAAAATTGTCAATTTTTTTGTTTGATTTATGCTTTTTCGTTAAAATCAATCATACCCAGATTATTATTTTGGTTGATTTAATCATACCTAGATATAAATATTGCTTATTTGGCATAGCTGGTGGCAGAGAGGGGAACCTTGTTTGACATTTGGATGTAACCTGTATTTGTCATGGCAGTGAATTGAATAACTGTATGCTTCAATGTATCCTTAAGAGTGTCCAAGTTTGAAGTATCTTACTCTTGTTTCCCTTGGGTCTTTCTTGAGTTTTTCTTTTTCCTGGGTGTTCAGCTTCGATTGTTTCTGTAAGCATTTTGTCAATTAAATATGATTCAATATGGTTGCCCTTTATGATTAGGCTGGGAATCCGATATTTGGCAGACAAGGATAGTGTCATTGCTCATAATTAGGCTTAATTATTATTCAACTGTACTTGAACATGTCATTTTATTAGGTACTCTGTGTAATTGTTGTCTTGCTAGCCACATTGAACACTACTTGCATAGGGTTGCCATGTTGGGGTCCTGCCTAGTTTCTTGGTCATGTGTCATCTTGCTCAAGACCCCTCTAAAGGCTCCTGAAAACAGAAGCCCATACTTGAGAAAGGAACAAGTCTCACAAATTTGGAGTGCATCACATCAACACATGATCAGCACTCCATTATTCAAGCAAATTGTATAACTTTACTGCCCTTTTTCTTGGAATATAAGATTGAATTACAAAAAAGACCCCAAGTGAAGCTCAGTTGAGATTAGAGAGAACAGCACTAACAAAATTAATTTACTAGTATGTGGCCATACTGGCCGGTCTATGCTTGTCATGCTCTTCTCATATATATTGGCTTAGTATGAATCAGCTTATATTAGTTTAAATTAAATGGGGCACCTTTTGTATATATATATATATATACACTCGTATATATTTGTTAAAGCTTATGTTTATTTTTTGTCATTATTAATTGTTTTTTGTTATATATATTGGACAGGAAACATATGTGAGGCGTGCTCGTGAAGAGGCTATTGAGGAAGGAATCATCGAGATTGAAAGCACTGGACTGCCTCCATTTATAGCAGGACTTTGGAAGACCATTACTATTCATCACGGGCGACAAAAAGGTGATCGATTGCCCGGATTCGAAAATCATGGAGCTGCTTTCTTTGACTTGCCATTAAGCAGCCGTTCTTCACAATCTTTTTCTTCCTCCAGTAGTGTGGACTATGATGCTCAAATGAGATAAAAGGATAAGATTATAGCAAGCCTGACTGAGACACTAAACACCCAAGTTGACACTCGTGTAAACACCCAGGTTAAGAAAATGGAAGAGCGAATGGAGGAACGATTGCGGCAAGAAAAGGAACAAATGCAGCAAGAGATGCGGCAAGATAAGGAAAAAATGCGGCAAAAGATGCAGCAACAAATGCAAGAAATGATGAGATCTTTGCTCCAACAACAACTACAGCAACAATAACCTCCTAGTGGTAATAACTCTAACTCTTCTATTGGACCATATCTAAATTCGAATGGAACATTGAGTGGAAGTGGGCGTAGGGGTGGTCGTGGTGGTAATAGTCGTAAAAGTTGAATTTGACTTGTTTTTATTTGATTTGGAGTGACAACTTAACTACTAGACTTTTTTTCTTTGGTTTGTAATATGTTATGTTCTTTAGAGATTTGTACGTGTTAATGTTTTATTTGGTTTGGAAGACATTGTTTAAGATTGTTTACGAATTGTGTATATTGTTTATGTTGATGGTGTGAATGTTATATAGTATTGGATTTTTGGCTTTTACAGGTGGCCTTTTGGCTTTTACAGATGATTTTTTGAATTTACAAATATTTTTTTTTCAATTCAGATAAAATTACCCACGGAAATTTTCGTGGATAATTTTCAATTTTTTTCAATTCTGGTAACATTATCCACGGAAATTTTCGTGGGTAATTTTCAATTTTTTTCAATTCTGATAACATTACCAACAGAATATTTCGTGGGTAATTTCTCAAATACCCACGAAAATTTTCGTGGGTAAAAAAATTAAAGCTAAACATTATTTTTAATTGAGAAATTACCCACGGAATATTCCGTGGGTAAATTCTGACAGGTTTTCTACCGGCGGTCGATTAATTTTTCCGTGGGTATTTTTATTTATTTTTCGACGGATATATTTACTTTTTGATGAAAATTCCGTGGGTATTACTCACAAAAATTTACCCACGAACATCCCACGGACAAAATCCGTGGGTAAATTAAGATTACCCACATAATTCCATGATTACCCACGAATTTTTCGATGGGTAAATAAGCTGTTTCTAGTAGTGAATCCCATCTTCCTAAACCCTCTCTCTCACCTCGTCTCTCTCTGTAGGCGTAAAACCCTCTCCCCTGTTCTTCGTCATCTTCTTCATTCGATCTTCCATGGTGAGTCCCTCAAATTCTCCCCAAATTTCATCCCCCATAGAAACTTCTCCTCTCGCCCCTTCTAGTGTCGCCTCAAATGTCGCCGTTCCAATGGAGACATCTCCGGCGACATTCTCTGCAACACCCTCAACCTCTCCAATTTTAGACATCATTGTCTACAACCCACCTCAAATTCTCATTCCTATAAGTCTTCCTGAAGCTACCCCTTCCATTGAACTCACCTTTGCACCCCAAAAGAAAACCAAGAAACGAAAAGCCCTTAATGCTTCTTCGTCATTTCGAGGTGGAGTTCGTCGACAATTCGAAAGGATTAAGACATTGTTCAGGTAAAAAATCCCATCAAACACTGCTGATGATCCTGTAGAAGTGGAAGATAACTCAAGCTCCTCCCTCAATGTCTCGTCCGAAGAAGGCTCGAACCCAATTTTCAAAGAAACAAAGGAGCCCTCATCTACTTCAGATGATGATGAGGAAGCAAGGCTTGAGGATGAAGAAACCCTGGCTCAAGCTCAGTAGAGAATTGCAAAGAGGCAGAAAGTTCAGACCAGTGTCGCCCTAAGTGTTGCCAATCCAATGGCAACACCTGAGACAACACCAGCAGCCAAGACCAAGCCACAATCAAGATCTCCATCTTATTCTCCCATCTCATGGCCTGAGGTAACTACTAGGGCTGAATAAAAAAATCGACGGACCGGACCGATAGAACCGGACCAGACCAATAAAAACCGGACCAATCCAATAGAATTGATTTGGTTCTGGTCCCAAATTTATATGAAACTGATTATTTGGGTTGGTCCTGATTTTTGAAAAAATATATATGGTCCTGGACCGAACCCGGACCGGACCGATTATGTATATATTATGTATAATATATATATATACATATATATATATGTATATATATATGTACATATATATGTACATATGTATACATATGTACATATATATGTACATATATATATATATATATATATATATATATATATGTACATATACATATATATGTATATATATGTACATATACATATATATGTATATATATGTACATGTATATGTACATATATATATATATATATATGTATATATACATGTACATATATATGTACATATATATACATATATATACATATACATATATATGTATATATATATATATATATATGTACATATATATGTACATATATATATACATATATATGTACATATATATGTACATATATACATATATATATATGTACATATATACATATATATATATGTACATATATACATATATATATATGTACATATATACATATATATATATGTACATATATACATATATATATATGTATATATATGTACATATATATATGTACATATATGTACATATATACATATTATATATATACATGTACATATATACATATTATATATATATATATACATATGTACATATATATATATATATATATGTATATATGTACATATATACATATATATATATATGTACATATATACATATACATATATATATATATATACATATATGTACATATATACATATATATATATATACATATATATATATATATATATATATATACATATATATATATATATATATTTATTCATAATTTCAATTCTCAACCCTAAAAATCAAATTGATTTTTCATGGCGGCGCCCGATATATGTACATATATATGTATATATATGTATATATATGTACATATATATGTACATATATATATACATATATATATATATATATATATATATATGTACATATATACATATATATATATATACATATATATATATATATATGTATATATATGTACATATATATATGTACATATATGTACATATATACATATTATATATATACATGTACATATATACATATTATATATATATATATACATATGTACATATATATATATATATATATGTATATATGTACATATATACATATATATATATATGTATATATATACATATACATATATATATATATACATATATGTACATATATACATATATATATATATACATATATATATATATATATATATATATACATATATATATATATATATATATATATATATATTTATTCATAATTTCAATTCTCAACCCTAGAAATCAAATTGATTTTTCATGGCGGCGCCCTGATTTCGACTCAGCTGTCCAACCACAGCACCACCATCGATCTCTACCGACGGCGCAGCTGTAACAGAAGTAATTAATCTACGACGCAGATTTGTTTTTTCGTGCGAGATTGCAGAACATCATTACTCTGTTATTTTGCCTCTCAAATCTCCAATAAAAGGTAATGATTTAATGAGATTTTGATGTTATTTTCTCAGTCTCTACCTCCAATCTACTCGTATTTTTAATTTTCTTACAATTTTGCATCTGAATTTAGTTATTAGGGTCTGAATCATGTTTATGTTTTTCTCTTTTGTTTATGTAATGTAATCGTCCTATATTTTTTATTTGAACTTTGTTCCTCTATTTCAGTTAATTTGCTGTATGTCTGAATATTTTTATTTGAACTTTGTTTATGTAATCGTCCTATATTTTGGTTTCATGAAAAAATAGTTGTTGCATGTTTTATCTTTAGAAAAAATATATAGTAGTGTAACTTGTGGAACCGATGGAACCGGACATGGACCGAACCATTGGAACCGGACCAATGTGACCGGTCCTGTAATGTAATGGTCTGGTCCTGGTCCTGAATTTAGGCAGAACCGAACAATTGGTCCGGTCCTGTTTTTTTGAAATTTTGATAAAATCCGGACCGTGAGCACCCCTAGTAACTACCCCTACTCCCTCTCAAGAGTCCAAATCAGATTATGAGTCATTTGGTTACTATGAACGTCCATTCCTTTTCGAAGAGTTCTATTGTGAATCTAACTTAGATAAGTGGGTTCATGACTCGGATAAAAAGATTTTGAATGAAATGAACATGTATGTGGCTCAGTTCAAGGAACTAGGGGTGTACCAATTTCTGGAGGACAGAAATTTTTTACCTACGGTTACTAAGGTTTCCGTTTATGTCAAAAGTGTGGTTAGAAATTTTTTTGCTCATCTTAGGGAGGACATTGATGATAGAAACACCCCTCATTATGGAAAGATTTTTGTTAGTGGCAAAATTTATGATTTTAATCCTTCTATCATCAACAAATCCTTCGGCCTCCTTAGTATCGAAGATGAATATTTGGATGTCGAACTGAATACCCTAGCTAGCTTTCTGACTGAAGGGAGAATCTCAGTTTGGAGTGACACCCACCTTTCATCTCTGTTTAGTGTGCTTTATAAAATTTGTATTACAAATTGGCTCCCTACGGCCAATGAAAACACGGTGACATTCGAGCAAGCCACTTTGTTATACAAATTAGGTAAGAAACAGAGAGTCAACTTTGGAAGGTTGGTATTTTCACACCTTGCTGCATGGGCCAAAAAGAAGAAAACCTCCTCTTACATATTCCCTTCCCTCATTTTTAATGTCCTTGTGTTTCAAAAGTTTAAACCATGGAATGCAGACAACGTCTCTGAAAAGTCTGTTTACTATAGAATTAGCAAGCATTTTACTGAAGGTGATAGGCACAGAGATTTGCCATGGGTTTTGGTTACAGCTGCTCCTCCAAAGGCTGCCCCTGCTACCAGTGTCGCCCCAAGTGTTGCCCCTGAAATTGGCAACACTCCAGGCAACACTGCTCCAGTTATGATAGATGCTGCTATGGTACTGAATTTTTTCAATAGGCAGGTGAAGCACATCGACTCAGTTATACAGGGGTGGTTGGACATGCGTTCAGATATGATGAATATGGTGGAATTGATTTCTTCCAAAATAGGGGGAGATCAAATGAGGCCAAGGCATGATGGAGCTGATGGAGCTGGACCAAGTGGCACAGCTGAGGGAGGTGAAGAAGGAGCTGGAAATGCAGAAGGTTGAAAGGTTATTTGATTTGGTGGTTGGTTGAAAAAAAAATTTATTTGTTTTAATTTGGTTTGTGATGTTTAAACAATGTTATTTCTGTTTTTTTTCTTTGTTTCGGCTGGAATTTTCTTCAAACTTTGTTGGATGGTTTTGCTAAAACTTTGGGTGGTTGTTTGGAGATATTAATAATTAATTTTGGTTAGTTATTAATTTCGTGATTAAGGGGGAGATTTATTCGAAATTATGTGACTATATTTGCCTGAAAGTTGATGTTTCCACTCGTGTGATACTTTGGTTGAAAAATATTTTAGCATTGCCTGAAGATTTATGTTGTCACTAATAAGGATGTGACATTTTTTGATTTTTTGTTAAGTATGACTAACTGTTTTGTAAAGAACATCACGTTGGTATTTTGTGAAGAAATCAGTAACTAATGGGGAGATTGTTAATGTTAGATCATGTGTTGCCATGAATGTTGTCCCTAGTATTGCAAACCAGTGTTGCCATTTGGATTTGGCAACACCAGAATAGTTATTGTATTTTTCACAAATAATAATGTGTAAATTAATGTTTAAATATCAGTTGTTAGTCTGATGTTTGTGAGCTTGAATAGGTCAACAGAAAGTACCCAGACGTGACTAACGAGGAGATGAAGAAATTAACATATAAACATGTTGTTTATATGATTAATTAATGACCAAGTAAAAGAGATAATTTTTTAGCTATTCAGGGGGAGATTAGGATAGAGTACAAGATATCTACAGCAGAGGTGTACAAGCAAAAGAAGCCATGAAGACCTAGTCTTCTAAAATTGAGGCGAATGGAGCTAAAATGGGGAAACAAACTTCAAGGCTGTTAGCTGGTTATTTTGAGTAGGCTCCAAAAACAAGAATTATCCGACCAAAAGTACTGTTCAGACGAGTGATTTTCAGGCTAATTAATGGGTCTTTGACTCGATTCCCGGCAATGGAACCAAACTGATGATGCCAGAAAGTCGAATCAGCCCAACTCCAAGCGATAGGTTGTACTTCGGCGATTGAATAGCCTGAAAATAAGACAGAAAACGTAAACTAAGTCGGGGCTTCACCGGCGATGGCCCTCCGGCGTGAGAATAAGTTCACGATTTGTATAGAGAGAAATCAATTTGACAGAGTTTCGAGTCAAAGAGATAACTTTCCAAAATATGGAAATAATGGCTTGTATTTATAGTGATGAATAGGTAGAATCCATGTTGAACTTGGACTGTAAGGAGATAAGATATAATCCTAGGAGGATTATATCTGGTAGAGAGTCCTTATTTGACTTGAATTGGTACAGGAGGTTACAATCCTGATTAGATTATAACTGCTTATTATCCTTGTTGGAATAGGATTTCACAAGCTGTCACGTCGGTATGCCGAGATATAGATATTCCTTTCCTCGTCATGCATGGCCATCTCGGTCCATGATGAGCCGGGGAAGAAATGAGGAATAAGTGGAGCCCGTCATGATGATATCATAACCGAGGGAGGCACCTCGTCCTCAAGGGAGATGATCTCGGCCTACGAGGGAGGTCTCCTCGGCCCTTTGAGTTGGGCTTTGTTATACTCGCTTGCTGAGCCTTGGTCGGCCTTGTTGATGCCGAGATAGAAGACGACGAGGAAGGCCATCCCTTCCCTCGTAGCTGAAACTAATGGATTATGTTTATGGCCCAATCCACTTGGGCCTTACCCGGACAAGCCCATGTTCGTATCTCGGTTTATACTGTTCAAGATCTTGTCTCTGTTGTTGCTGCAGATGCAAGTTTGTGAAGAATGTTGCTGCTGCTGGTTACCTGAAAATGTTGTTGCTGACTGGTTACCTGAAAATGTGAAGAATGTTGTTTTGGATTGGACTTTGATTTTGTTTTGTTTGGTACTTTGATACAATTTATGTATGTAACCCTTTTACTAGGGAATTTGTCAAGCTTCCTGACACCCTTTTGCATCTCCTGGCCATTTTGACTACTTTGGTACTTTGATACAATTTATGTATGTTGGATTTTGTTTGGTGTGAATGTGATACACCTGCCTGATACCGATGAGGCGATGAATATATGGTTTTGTAATATAAGTTTTAAAGTGGTTTTGTAATTTTAATGTCTTTTACATAAATAGGTAACGTTTGGAGTTTGGACATGTTTGTGGTTCGGACCGCGGTCTAGACCGCAGTTCGGACCGCGATTTGAACTTCTTAATGGAACCGCGATTTGAGACCAAACCGAACCAAACCGAGGTGGTTTGGTTCGGTTCGGTTTGAAATTTTTCATGGCTCGATTTGATTTGGAATTTCTCCAAACCGAGTACTAGCAGTTTGGTCTCTAAATTTGTTCAAACCGAACCATTTACACCCCTAATACCAAGTGTTAGCAGTTAGAAATACTCCTCTCTCTCTCTCTCTCTCTCTCTCTCTCTCTCTCTCTCTCTCTCTCTCTCCTCTCTCTCTCTCTCTCTCTCTCTCTCTCTCAGATCATAATAAATGTCATATTTTTATTTTTAGATTGTCCCAAAATAAATATCGTGTTTCAAAATAATGAACTATATTTGGTGCAATTTTACTAATACTATACTACCTCCAGCTCAAAATAAAAGTTGTTTTTTATCAAAATTTTGGTCAAAAATAATTTTCATTTTTGGGTTGAAATTATTTAATTTTCAAATTTACCCCTACACTGGAACTTGAATCATTGTATTAATTGTCATATTCATTGAAATAATGGAGGAAAGAGAAATAATAAATTAGAATAAATCTAGTATTTTATTCATTAAAGTGTAGTAATAATTGTTTTTTTTTAATGTGTGAAAAGGTCAAAAGCGACAATTATTTTGAATCGAAGGAAGGAATACAAGCATTACCACAAACAAGTTAAAGCACATTTCTTATTAAAACGTTAAGAAGTCAAATGCGATATTTATTATAACCATAATAAGTTGTATGATTTATTTGTTTATATGGTACAATAAATTTATTTATTGAAACCCTTTTCTAATTTAGAAATGCAATTTTATATATAGGATACTAGTACATATGCCCGTGTCCGAGGACACGGGTCTTTTTTTTTTTTAATTAAATCTATAGATTTTTATGAACATAAACATAAATGAACATAAACATTATTTAGTTTCTAAACGTTTAGAAAAAATACATCAATTTTGGAAAAAAATTCTTGAAAATACACATTCATTTAGGGACTAAGGGAGAACTATATTTAAGAAGCCAAAAACAATCTTTATGACCATTACCTTTTTGGTACCATCGTCAGGCTCCTTCCATGGAAACTCTGTATCCATATTTAGATTGTAATCTGCAGAACAATCTGAAGACTCTGAATAAAGATCTTCCTCTCTTTGAGTCACACGTTCCCGGACCTCTTCAGAATCAACAAATTCATAAGAGCCATCAGAATGGCCATTTGTGTTATCCTGAAACATCAACATCATACTAACAACTTAGTATGATCCTACTTGCGGCATTCGAATTCGGGCAATTTGACTTCTTATAAATATGATCCTAACTTTGCTACTGCTTCTAAACATTTAGAAATGTTCAAATTCAATAGAAATCGTGATTAAACACTTGGAAATGTGTTGAATCTGCTAATCATAATATCAAAAACAGATAGGAAAACCCGGAAAAGGATATTTCAAATTAGATTGATTACCAAGAAAGCGCGGAACATTGTTTGAATACGAATGGCAGCCCATTCTTTCCTGACCAGCATAAAATCTTTGGGTGGAGCTCGAACCACAGCAGCCATGGCAGCAGAAAAGGGAACTTCATCAACCTCCGAAGCGTCTGATGCCGACAAACGCCCTCCTTTCATAGCATTCCCCTTGGACGAAAATCGTAATCCGCCCGATGAACTCCTCCATAGCTTCCAACTCCTGCTCTTACCCCCTACCTTTTCCTACCAAAAAAATCCCCAAATTCAATCAAAACACAAATGAAAATGAAAATTCCCTCAATTCGATTGTTTTTTTTAAATAAAAATATGAGAATTTGACTTAAGGAGGATCGGCTGCGTGAGGCTTTTTGAGGCCGATCAAAGATTTGATCCATTTTCCTGAAGAGCCACCCATTTAGAAACGAATTCGTTGCTATGATCAACAATGGAAAGCCACTGAATATAAAAACAAAATTGCATCTTTTACCCAGAATCATCAAAAATCATGAAGAATACAGAAATGGGTTTCGAAAAGTATAAACTGAAAATTTCAAAATTAGTAGCCTAAAGATGTATAGATCATAAAATAAATCACATAATCAGAATCTAAACAACAATCCGAACAAAACCCAACAGATTTCAAAGAAAATGACTGAGAAATGAAGAATCTATCAACCAAAATCAAGAATGACATTCGTAGCGTTTCTTCAAGGTTTAACAATGGTGATTTGCAGAAATAAAAGGATTATGAGTTAGAAATCATACCCTGTCGTTGAATTGTTTCTTAGGATCCATTAGAGTGTTTGCCGATTTTGAAAAATATGAAGGTTTGAAGGTTTTTAGAGAGAGAAAGTGGGTGGTTGAAAGAAGTAATTTTGAATTTTGAAAAATACTCGTACCAGTTAGAAAAGGAAAGGCGTAATTTTTTTTTTAAGGGCAAAATGGGAAAGGAAGTGAATAGTGAGGGCAAAAGGGTCATTTCCTCACATGGAACTATTCACTCTACTGTTCACACACACCCTTGATTTATACTATAGATATTGAAAAGGAGAGCATGATTATTATGAGATAAAGTAATAGACATATTATCGTGACAAAAAAAATAAAAAATTGGAAGAAGAATAACCACAAATTAAGTTTTAACATCATATTCATCCTTGATATGTTTTCAAGAGCACAAATAATATGTCAAAATAATAATTAAATAAATCAAACCTCTCAGTGGGCTGCCACAACTGTGAAAGATAATGGTCCCACTTGGGTTAATTAACACAAAACGAAAATTACTAAAAACACCTTAAAAAATCGACTCAACTTAGCCAAATTATCTCTATTTCTTGAGGTTGGCAAGGAGGAAAAACAAAAAAGAAATTAAATGAAATTATTATGTACATTAATTATTTGGAGTTTATGCTACGCTTGACATTGTCAACATTTTCCTTAACAAAGCTTGCTGATTCTTCAGCTTTCCCAACCACAGTTTCCTTCACTTTCTGTGCAGTCTCCTTGGCCGAACCCCATGCCTCTTCAAGGCTTGCTTCGCTTTATCGCCCAAATTTTCCGCTTGCCCCGTCGCCTTTCTCCGCCGCATCTTTCGTTTTATCCACCACCTTTAAAAAAACAAACAAAATTAGAAAATAAGATTATTATTTGTAATTTTTTTATTTTTTTGGTAATTCAGATGGTTTTACGTACGTTATCAGCAGCAGATGCAGCCTCTTCTTTCATTTCACTGCCAGCCTTCTTCAGCTCATTCGCGCCTCGTTTGGCTGGCTCATATGCAGCAGCCATCACATTGCGCAAACTTCCCTTTTTATTCATTCATAATACAATATTTTTAGTTTCAGATATATCGCACATGAGAAGTTACAAAATAATTTCACAAAATTTTGCTCACAAACAACATTGTCTATAATTGATTGGATGTTGTGATTATAGGGTCTACTTCTCGTTAATTCATTATGCAATCAATTTTTGACAACTGTAGCTTGTTGTCAAGATTTTTTGTACCTCTAGCATCATTAATAACACATTAACCCTATGCTGCATTCTTCATGTAATGATCAAATTTATTATCGAGAATTTAAGCTTTTCACCAAAAAGAAAAAACAATAGCAATTAAAACGCAGAAAAGTATTGATCACCTGCTGAAATGGTCTAGGCGAAAAGGCGAGAGACGCCCTTGATCTCAAAGGGCTGCTACAAACTAACATTCCTCCAGTAGCCTGGAATTTTGAGAAGGTTGCGGTTAGGACGATGTTTGCCATGTTTTTGTATCTTAGTTTTCTTTTTCTTTAATTTTTTTTTATGGATTTATTTGATTTTTGTAGCTAAATTTGATTGATGATATATCTCTTGTTGGGTTGGAATTAGGGATTTAAGAAGGGGAATTCATGGTTTAAAATGGAGAATGTTTTTCTCACTTGTATGGTTAAAGAAATTTGAAGAACACTTCTTTAGGAGCTACTAAAGGAGCCTAGTTTTTTAGGTTTTATTTGTTGGTTAGAAGTAGATGAAGGGCAATCTAGATTAAATTTTAATCAATTCAACTGTTATAGTAAATTTAAAATGACTCTCGTTAAATTTTTATGATAAGGGTCAAAAGTTTATGGATTTTTGCACTGCAGAGTTCAATGTTCAATTTTTGGTGATTAAGGGTCCAAAGTTAATAAAGTTGACAGTTAATAATTTTTTGACGGAAATAATAGATTTCTTAGTTAAGTCAGCATGTGTTGTCCACGTGTGACTTATCTAAATCTAAGGATACATTAGAAATTTTGTACTAGGGTGATGGAGGTGGGGTGGTAGGTAGGGATGGCAAAAAATTTGAACCCGCCCCGAACCCGAAAAGACCCGCCCCTAATAGGCCGGGTTTGGGATCCAATTTTGAAAACCCGGCGGGTTTTTCTAGGGTTCGGGTTTGCCCCCTCCCCGCCCCGATTAGCAATGAAATTACTGAAATACCCCTGCTGCTCTATGCGCTCATTCATTAGTCATTACATTAGACAGACTGCGGCTTAGGGTTAGGGTTCCTCCCGTTCATTTCCATCGCCTCATTTCTCCCAAATTCCAATTCCTTTCCTCTTCCCTCCCACTTCCCAGTTCCCAGTTTGCGCCGCAGCCGTGACCGTGAGCCATCTGATTCTCCATCGCCTTCGTCATCGCCATTGCAGCTCGCACGACGCAGGTAATTCACTTCCTTCCTATCCCCTAATTCCTGTTTATGCGAAATCATAAACAAAGAAATGCTAAACCTCTTATAGATAATTTTCTTACTTCTTACTTCTTAGTCATATTGTATAGATCTCTCTAGTTTTCTACCATACCTCACAGTTACAGATCTCTATTACAGTTACTAGTATTCACGGGACATTATAAAAAGAGTGAAATTACAGTTACAGATCTATACCAACTAACACTTTTGAATATTACAGTCAATGAAATGCTAAACCTTTTGAATATTACAGTCAATTTGAAAATTTACTGTAACTTTGTTATAGATCTCTCTAATTCCTGTTTATGCGAAATCATAAACAAGTGTTCTTTATTTTTTTTAACCCCCAAGTGTTCTTTTTAAGGAAAAAGAGTGACTGTTCATTCAGTTTAAACATGTTCATTCAGCTTAAACAGAGGTTATCTGGTGATTGAACTAGGTATAGATGAATGAGATATCTGGTGATTGAATATTACAGTTACTAGTATTCAGTATTCTGTTGATTGCTGAGAAAATTTACTCTTTCTTTCTTTAGATGTCTCAAGAAATTGATTTGGAATCGCACGAAAAAGAGGATGACGATTTGCATATGCATGATGAACAAGATGATGTTGAAAAAGTGAACGATGATAGCCAAAGTGTTCCAAATAAAGCGTCGATTGATTCAACTTCATCTCGAAATGAAGGTGTGTCTTCTTTACGAGGTAGAGCTTTAACATCCAGTGTGTGGAATCATATGGAAAAAAAACCATAGATGGAGTAGTCTATGCTATTTGCAATCATTGTCGTTCAAAACTTAAGGGAAGTAGTGCGAATGGTACAAAACATTTGCACAATCACTTAAACCGACGAAGAATGATCTTGCTAACATGATCATTTTGCATGAGTACCCACTCAACATGGTGAATCATCACGGATTTCGGACATACTCAAGTAATCTTCAACCTTTGTTCAAGATGATTTCAAGGAACACTGTCAAGAGTCTTATATTAAAGATATATCAATCAAAGAAGACAAAAATGATTGAGTTGTTAGAGGCTTTAGATTCAAAAGTTGCTATTACCACCGATTTATGGAGTGCAAAACCAACTAAGAGAGGTTTCATGGCTATCACAGTACATTATATTGATGATTCATGGATTTTGCAAAGCCGTATTGTGAGGTACATTCTAGTATCATTAATAGCATTTTATCTATTATAACTTTTTATTGTAAGTGTGCATACTTGTGTATTATTTTGCCTATAATAACTTTCTATTGGTAATTCTTTCGTTTTAGGTTTATATATGTTCCCCCTCCACATAATAGTGAGGTGCTTACGAATTTTCTTGTTGATGCATTAATGGACTTAAATCTTGATAGAAAAGTGTCTACGGTTACCGTTGATAATGCCACTTCAAATGATGCAATGATGGATAAAATTGGTCATAGGCTTGATCCTAGTACACTTTTGATGAAAGGAAAGATTCTTCACATGCGTTGTTGTGCACATATATTAAATTTGATTGTAAAAGACAAATGGGGTCAAATTTCCTACTTTACAAAAGATTGCTAGGGACATACTTGCTATTCCAATTTCAAGTGTAGCATCTGAGGCGGCTTTTAGTACAAGTGGTAGGTTAATTAGCCCGCATCGAAGTAGGTTGGCTCCGAACACTTTGGAAGCATTGATGTGCTCTCAAAGTTGTTTACGCAATGAAACTCATGGTAAATTTTACAACTTTTCATTTTGTTTAATCTTTAGTTTTTAACCTTTTGTTCTCCTTTTTTATTGTCTTTCATCTAAATGTTTTTTTTTTCTTTCTAATTAGCAACTTTCTTGGAAGTCGATAAGCCGGGTAATTTTGCCAATTGCAACTATGATGCCGATGATGATTGATCTTGTAAGTTTCTAAACATCTTTGTTATCTATATGTGGAATTGCTGATGGACTTATAATTCCTTTTTTCTTATATTGTTTATATTGGAATTCCAGGGAGTAGTACTAGTGAGTGAATTTCAGATTCCCAAAGCTGAAAATCCAATAGAAGAAAGGTTCAGACTCGAATTGTTGATGGAACTGGAAGTTTTGGATCTGATTCGGACTGTTTATGTTTTGTTTTGTTCTGATTTTTTTCATTTTCTTTGTTTATGTTCTGTTTCTGTTTCTGTTTCTGATGGAACTGGAAGTTCTGTTTCTGTTTCTGTTTCTTTCTGATGGAACTGGAAGTTTTGGAAGTTTTGCATTAAGAGTTTGTAACCAAACAATGTTAAAATTTCATTTTGGTTGTTTTTACTTATTGGTTTATATTGTAATATGTTCAAACTTTCATTCTGTCTGTAATATGTTCTGTTCTTTATTTCTGTTTAGTTTCTGTGTTTCTGTTCTGTTTCTGTTCTTTGTTTCTGTTTGGTTTAAATTTTTGGGTTGAAAACTTTCATTTTGGTTTATTATCGGGGCGGGGCGGGGCGGGGCGGGCTCGGGTAATGCAAGTAACGGGGCGGGGCGGGTTCGGGAAAGGGTAGATTACTATAGGGGCGGGTTTGGGAAATGAAGAACCCGTCCCGAACCTGCCCCGTTGCCATCCCTAGTGGTAGGGTAGAAGGTGGGGATTAGTAGGGGTGAGGTTAGGGATGTCCAAATCGGAATCGGAACCGGCCCGAAACCGTGGAACTGTCCCGAATTGAAACCGGAACCGCCTCGAATCGAAACCGGCCGGAACCGTAACCGGACCGGATGAAAATCAATAAGTTAAGACAAAATCGAAAAACAAGATAATTCAGGGATGAAAAGAAAAAAAGGTTCAAATGTCAGGGATGATATTAGGATTTTTTGCGTGGAATGTCTTATTATCCTTAAGAAAAAACTAATATTATTATGTATTTTCTTAATTCCATGTAGATTAAAATTTTAGACACAAAATATAAGAAAAATTAGGAGTAAAAATTAGTTAGACATGCCCAGCCGGTTTAGACCGGCGGTTCACCAAATCGGGGAGGAATGAACCGTAACCGGACCGGATTTGGACGGTTCCGGTTCACGGTTATGAACCGTCCGTACGGTTTCGATTCACGGTTTGAACCGCCATTTAAAAAAAATGAAAATGAGGAAAGGTAGAAACTTTGGTGAGGTCGCCCTAACTTGTTGGTGCGGTCGTCCTAACTGTTAAAAAGTTAAATTTTTAACAGTTTTTTCAAAAAACAGTTAACTTTTAACAGTTTATTTTAAGTTTTATAAAAAAGTTAACATTTTTTTTTTAATTTATTTTGATAAAAAAAAAATACTATTTTAGACTTTTGTTTACTACATACATTTTTTGCAAAAAGTTATATAAAAAATGTTATGAATTTTGAAAGAAATAAAACTTAACTTTTTAAAAAGAAACGAAAGTATATAAAAGAAAAAAGGGACGGTACCCATAAATTTTATTAATTAAAATAAAATTACAAAAAGGGGGACTGTTGGTGTAATGCCCTAGGCGTTTAGCTATGTTTGACATATAACTTAAACCGCTATGCAATCGTCTTTATCATTTAATATAGAGAAAGATTATTTGGCTTATTATATGTTTACATGTTTATTATAATAACATGAGTCCCTATTTATTGTGAATGACTAGTATAAATCGGTAATGGATAATCATGGAGATGATTATATGCATGTGATGCACATTACACTTATGGGTACTTGCTAGAGAACAAGTACTGGACATGACCTACCGATGAGATTTATGACATGGTCTATAGTCATATATGTCATGATTAAATCTCATGATAGTCGTGTCATTGAATCCTTTGTACCTGAGATTATCATCGTCTTTCATATGATGAACATTGTGTTTGATGTAGTCTAACACTATCTTTAATAGGATAGCAATAAGGGCTATGTTGGCACGATTGGATTCTTGTAGGGAAGAATGATAAGTCAAGATGGGATTTGTCCCTCTCGTTGAGAGAGATGTTTGCTTGGGCCCCTCGATGAAAAATGTTGATGAAATGTGTGGCCACATTCAAGAGATTTGATAGAGATCAAATGCACTTGGATTATCAACATATTCGTAATCGAGAAAGCATTGAACAATATGAGTTGACTTGGACCATGACTCATGTTCAATAGGATATGGACAAAGGGATTGTGACATTTGATCTATCGAGGAATCAAGCTTTGATGTTATATTATTGGGTGGATATAATGGTTTGCTAGAAACCACTTATGTCTTGTGAGGTCGATGTTTCAACTCACTACCAACATAAATATAATTTCTATTTGGGTCACACACAAAAGAACGGATTGAAAATGGCTAAAAAGGTGAATTATGGGGTCAAGGGACGACTCGTCCCCTATGGGACGACTCGTGCCCTGAGGGGACGACTCGTCCCCAATTGGCCCAACTATTCCCCAAGGCAGGGATGAATGTATCACAGTGCTGGATTTAGGGGACGACTCGTGCCCTATGGAACGACTCGTGATCACGACTCGTGCCCTGGGGGACGACTCGTCCTGGCGGCACTGAAAACCCGTTTTTGCTTGAAAAAAGAACTCTTCTCCCTAAGTGTTAGGAATTTATAGCAAGTATAAATAGAATCCTTTTGTCCCACAAAAAAGTGACAAAAATTAGAGTTTTTGAAACACTAATTGGTTGATTTTGATTACAAATCAAAGATCAAATTCCATATATTCATTCTACCAACAACCATTGATTGTTGAATATTGATTCAACAATCGGGGATCATCTAGCAATCCAACAAGATATTGATATTGGTTTGTTCGCGTGTAGATCACCATTAGAGGGAGATTACTTTATCTCTTAAAGCTTGAAGATCTCCATTGTTGATTCATCACCAAGGTAGAACAAGGAAGAAGAAGATCCAAGTTTCATCAACAAATTCAAAGGTTGAATTTTGAGATCCGTTTTGAACAAACTTAATCGCATTCAAGGTATGTAAATCTATTTCATATGTTTCTAATCTCTTCATGCTAGACGGATTCTATGCTAGGGTTTTGATGTTTTATAAAGTTCTTCCGCTGCGTTTGTAACCCCAAAACCAAACAGTGGTATCAGAACTGCGTCTTATCATGATTAGGATTGAAATTGGCATGCTATATTTAATTTGATTAATTGCTATCCATGCTATATAAAATAGATCTATGTTTTATGTGTATTATTTTATGAAAACAAGTATATAAGATATGCCATGATTGTGATTAATAATTAGTTAATGTGACTAATCTTTTACATAGGTTATTAATCTGTTTAATATAATTATTTAGATTTATAATTTCTCAAAATTATATCAAATAGTTTGATTGGAATATTTTGTGAAGCCCTATGTTCATAATTGTGTACACATAAGATTCATGTTACAATCATGCAATGTTTGTTGTTATGTGTAAAACCTTCTAAATGTTTAAGTTTTATGCCACCCCTTGATAAAACACTTATGATATTTTATGATATTTTGATGTAGTTTCGACTCAGTTGTGTGCATCATTATATCTTAATTTTTGATCAAGATGTGATAATGGTTGATGTAGTTTTGACTCAGTTAGGTGCATCGTTCCATGTCTCATACGTTTGAAAAAGGTTTTGACTTAATTAGTGCTTTCAAATGAGATTTGACCCAAGGCATAGATGAGATTAAAAAATATTTATGACATATGATGTCTAAAAATCTCATAAAACATCTAAGAGTCATATATGATATGATTGATGTTTTCTACCTAAATAGCTTGATTTCGGGCATTGACTCAGTTAAACCAAAATCAAGTGAAATATGGATCTTAGCCTACTTTGATTATATGATACATGTTTGTATTTGAAGGTGTATAATTTAGTGGGAGTATTTATGAAATACATAATTTGCTCTTAGATGATAAATGTGTTGATACTTATATGTTTATTGTTTGCATATTTTATTGTAGTAATGGAAACTCACAATAATCAATCCCTGTCACTGCGATCCGTCCTTGAGAAGGACAAGCTCGAAGAGAACGGTACAAACTATTCTTATTGGATCAGAAGCCTAAGAATTATTCTAAGGCAGGAGAAGAAAATGTACGTTCTTGACAAACCCGTTCCACCTCCACCTGTTGCCAATGCTTCAAAGGCAGATAAGGATGTTCACAAGAAACATGTTGATGATTCTAATGATGTGACATGCCTTATGCTTTCCACCATGTGTAAGGCTCTTCAGAAGGACCTTGAACACATGGAAGCTGCTTTTGATCTAGCCTAGCGCTTAAAGGAAATGTTCCAAGTACAAGCTAGACAAGAGAGGTATAATGTGGTGAAAGCCCTAAATGCATGCAAGATACAAGAGGGGCAGTCGGTTGGTGCTCATGTCCTTAAGATGAAGAGTTACATTGAGCATCTCGAAAGGCTTGGAAATCCAATGAGTTTGGAACTCGCCACAGATACGATATTAAATTCATTACCTGAAACCTAAAAGTTATAGTCATTTTATTATGCACTATCACATGACTGGCATGGATAAGAATCTCTCGGAATTGCATGCGATGCTTAAGACCGCAGAGAAGAATATCAAGAAGCCCGAAATGACAAATGTTTTAATGGTTAATAAAGGAAAGGGTTTCAAGAAAGATGGCAAAGGTAAAGCAAGTGTTGCTAAACCTAAGACAAAAGTTGTTATTACCGGAGATGCTCCCAATGTATCTCAAAAGGATGCAATCCATGTCGGATAATCAAGTTTGGAACTTGATTGAGCCACCCGAAGGTGTAAAAACCATAGGGTGCAAGTGGGTCTTCAAGAAGAAGACTGACATGGATGGGAAGGTGCATACTTACAAGGCTAGGCTTGTAGCAAAGGGATATAGGCAGATTCATGGTGTAGACCATGATGAAACCTTTTCGCCTGTTGCCATGCTTAAGTCTGTTAGAATTTTGATTGCCATAGCTGGGTATTATGACTATGAGATATGGAAAATGGATGTCAAAACGGTTTTCCTAAATGGGAAGTTACTCGAGGATGTGTATATGACACAATCCAAAGGTTTTTGTCGATCCAAGAAATTCTAACAAAGTGTGCAAGTTGCAAAGGTCCATATATGGATTAAAGCAAGCTTCTAGGAGTTGGAATCTTCATTTTGAAGAAAAGATCAAAGAGTTTGATTTTGTCAAAAACGAAGATGAACCTTGTATATACATGAAATTTAGTGGGAGCGTAGTACTATTTCTCTTATTGTATGTCGATGATATCTTACTAATTGAAAACGACATTCCTGCACTTCAGACTGTCAAGTCTTGGTTAGGGAAATGTTTCTCAATGAAAGATATGGGTGAAGCCGCTTACATCCTTGGCATCAAGATCTATAGAGATAGATCTAAAAGGAAAATTGGTTTGAGCCAAAGTACATACATTGACAAGGTTCTTATAAGATTCAAGATGGAAAATTCTAAGAGAGGCAACTTGCCAATGGGTCATGGTGTTACTCTTAGTAAGAATCAGTGTCCTAAGACAACTGATGAGCGAAAAAGGATGAATGAGGTTCCATACGCTTCGGCTATTGGATCTATCATGTATGCCATGATTTGTACTAGACCCGACGTCTCGTATGCTCTATCTAAGCATGACGAGTCGATACCAATCTGATCCTGGTGAGAACCATTGGATGACAGTCAAGACGATTCTTAAGTACTTAAGAGGGACTAAGGATGCATTATTGGTCTTTGGAGGGATGGAAGATGATCTTATTGTAAGAGGTTACACAGATACAAATTTTCAAACCGACAAGGATGATTTCCGATCGCAGTCGAGATTTATGTTTATGCTTAACGGAGGTGCGATATTTTGGAAGAGTTCCAAGCAGAGTACTATTGCCGATCTACAACTGAGGCCGAATATATAGTGGCATCCAATGCAGCTAAGGAGGCAGTTTGGATCAAAAAGTTCATTAGTGATCTGGAAGTTGTTCCAAGTATTACTAATCCGGTGAAACTTTATTGTAACAATAATGGTGCCATTGCGCAAGCAAAGGAACCAAGGTCATATCAGCGATTCAAACATATACTTAGACGTTTCCACCTCATTCGAGAGTTCATAGAACGAGGAAACGTTAAGATATGCAGAGTATCAACCGATGATAACATTGGGGATCCGCTTACAAAGCCCCTCGCACAAGCAAAGAATGATGGTCATGTTAAGTTCATGGGTATACGATACATAGATGGAGCCTAGTGCAAGTAAGAGATTGTTGGTATAATGCCCTAGGTATTTAGTTATGTTTGACTTATAACTTTAACCGCTATGTAATCGTCTTTATCATTTAATATAGAGAAAGTTTATTTGGCTTATTATATATTTGCATGTTTATTATAATAACCTGAGTTCCTAGTTATTGTGAATGACTAGTATAAGTCGGTAATGGATAATCATGGAGATGATTATATGCATGTGATGCACATTACACTTATGGGCACTTGCTAGAGAATAAGTACTAGACATGACCTACCGATGAGATTTATGACATGATCTATAGTCATATATGTCATGATTAAATCTCATGATAGTTGTGTCATTGAATACTTTGTATCTGAGATTATCATCGTCTTCCACATGATGAACATTGTGTTTGATGTAGTCTTACACTATCTTTAATAGGATAGCAATAAGGGCTATGTTGGCACGATTGGATTCTTGTAGGGAAGAATAATAAGTCAAGATGGAATTTGTCCCTCTCGTTGAGAGAGATGTTTGCTTGGGCCCCTCGATGAATGATGCTGATGAAATGTGTGGCCATACTCAAGAGATTTGATAGAGATAAAATGCACTTGGATTATCAACATATTCGAAATCGAGAAAGCATTGAACAATATGAGTTGACTTGGACCATGACTCATGTTCAATAGGACATCGTGGACAAAGGGATTGTGACATTTGATCTATCGAGAAATCAAGCTTTGATGTTATATTAATTGGGTGGATATAATGGTATGTAGAAACCACTTATGTCTTGTGAGGTCGATGTTTCGACTCACAACCAACATAAATATAATTTCTATTTAGGTCACACACAAAAGAACGAATTGAAAATGGCTAAAAGGGTAAATTCTGGGGTCAAGGGACGACTCGTGCCATGAGGGGACGACTCGTCCCCAATCGGCCCAACTATTCTCTAAGGCAGGGATGAATGTATCAGAGTACTGGATTTAGGGGACGACTCGTGCCCTATGGGACGACTCGTCCTCACGACTCGTGCCTTTGGGGCCGACTCGTTCTGGCAGCGCTGGAAGCCCTTTTTTGCTTGGAAAAAGGACTCTTCTCCCTAAGTGTTAGGGATTTATAACAAGTATAAATAGAATCCTTTTATCCCAGCAAAAAGTGACGAAAATTAGAGTTTTTGAAACACTAATTGGTTGATTTTGATTATGAATCAAATATCAAATTCCATAGATTCATTCTACCAACAGCCATTGATTGTTGAATACTGATTCAACAGTCGGGGATCATCTAGCAATCCAACAAGATATTGATCTTGGTTCATTCACGTGTGGATCACCATTAGAGGGAGATTACTTTATCTCTTAAAGCTTGAAGATCTCCATTGTTGATTCATCACCAAGGTAGAACAAGGAAGAAGAAGATCCAAGTTTCATCAACAAATTCAAAGGTTGAATTTTGAGATTCGTTTTGAACAAACTTAATTGCATTCAAGGTATGTAAATCTATTTCATATATTTCTAATCTCTTCATGCTAGACGGATTCTAGGCTAGGGTTTTGAATATTTATAAAGTTCTTCCGCTGCATTTGTAATCCCAAAATCCAACAGGGACAACCAACCTTACCCTTTTATAAACAAGGGAGGACATTTAGGAGCCTTTACCTCAACCTAACTATTACAATTAAATAAAAATAAACCTAATCTAAAGTCTAAGCTATAAAATTACAATTAACCTAATCTAAAGTCTAAAGAGCAGCGTGCGTAGTTCATTCGGCTTCGCTCCCCGATGTATCTTCATCAAAAGCCTCCTCCTTCTCGGAACTACTTCTTTTATCTTGAAGTCGTAGTTAGGCTTTATGCCAATAGCCGAGCACCATTTGATATTCTAAATTATATGGAGACAACCTTGACCTTCGATCAGACAAGACACACCCTCCTACACTAAATACTTCTTCTATGGCGACGATTGAGGCGGGAGCGGCAAGGATCTCCTTTGCTATCAAGGATATAATAGGATAGTTGTTTGCCCTTCGTGCCCACCACTTTACAATATCAAATTCTTCTATAGGCTCAAAATTAAGTGGTTAAATAATTTTTAAGTTCAACATAAGTGGAGCCAACTCGTTGACGTTTTTGACTTCTAGAACTAATTAAATTATCTATAAAGTTAAAGGGATCGCTATCATCACGATAACTACTAGTTACAACGTCTTTTGCCTTTGGGATAGGTCTATCTAAGTTAAAACCAATGTCGGTGGGAAATAGATTCTTATAATAATATTCAATTATTTGTTCTAAACCATCTTCTCTTATCCTTGGATCTAATAGTTTAGTTACTAAAAATAATGGGAGAATGTTCAAAAAATACTTAAGCCATTTTTTTCTCATCATACTAATACATTCACCTAAAATTGGACAATCTTTAAAATGCATAAATATATAACTAATTTTAGCAGCGTGTTCTAAAACTATCGGTGGAGTGGGATAGTAAGAACCGGATAATTGTACGGTAGCCTCTTTAAAAACTTTTAAAATTTTCTTTAATTATGACAAACATCCCATTGATGAGGCAATATTATAGTAGGATACTCTATTTGTTGAAAAAACTGACACAATAGTTCACATAAATCATAAGAGTCGGATAACATTTTATAAGTGAAATTTCATCGGTTTGGAACATCTAGGGAAAATCTTTTAAGTGTGATATTATTTGTTTTACAAAATCTAATTCACAATTTTGTTACATTGTGATTTCACATTAGATGAGCAAGAAATTTCGTAATTGGGGCTACATGTTCCTTTAAAGTTGATAAACCATCTTGCACACACAAATTTAAAATATGACATATGCACCTAACATGAAAAAATTTACCACCAATGAATGATTGACAAATTTCAATGAATGATGGTAAACTAGCAGTATTAGCAGCATTATCAAATCCAATTGAAATTTTTTTGTGAACTAATCCATATTCTTGTAAAACTCTAGCAATTTTGTTACAAATATTTTGAGCATTATGAACAGTATCAAAAGATTTATATGCAATTAATCGTTTTTGTATTTTCCAACTACTATCAATCCAATGACATGTAATTCCTATATATTTATGAGTTTGCCAATGATCACTCCATATATCCGCACATATTGATAATTTTTGTGGTAAATCTTTAAACGTATTAATTAAAGTTAATTTTCCTTGTAGATATTGAGTTTTAGTATCACGAGTACTTGTATTTTTATTAATTTCTATAGCCGCGGGATTTAAACAAAGTTGTGCCATCTTAGACCATAATGTATCATTAGCAAAATTAAAGGGCAATCCTTTAGCAGCAGTATATTTTGCCATTTCTCTTCTATAAGTTGCATTATTAAATTTAAATAATTGCAAAGACGTACCTTGTGAGGATCCCGTAAATCCTTGTAGTTGTGTTTGATTTTGGGCATCTCCAACTTGGTCGGGGTGTTTTGACTCCAAGTGTCTTTTAAACGACCCATAACCACCTCCATGGGTAAAGGAAAATGTGAAAGTGCAATAGTTGCAATAAACAGTGTATTTGTTGGTACCTTCAATTGGCACTTTTGTAAAGTGCACGGTCATGATGTCGGACCTCCCCGTGGTTCGACCTCCTGGACCTCAGATTTGACCACCACCTCGCGCTACACTTTAGGTTTGAGTGGTTTGAGTATTACTCCCTTGGGTATGACCACCCATTGAAAATGTTGTATCAACTTCGTCATCGCTCAATTCGAGCGTTTTATTTGATTGTATATTATCCCAAATAGAATCATCGGCGGGGAAAATTGGATGTGAAGTTGGATTGCTAGTGGTTGCCTTCTTCTTTCCCCTCTCGCCACCGACGCCATGAGATGAAGACTTTTTTTTTTTGTGAAAAAAATGAAATTATGTGAACAAATGAAATTATGTGAAAAAAATGGAATTATGGAGACTTTGAGATAATATAGAGATTGAGAGAACGAGTTGAGAATGGTGTGAAAAAAATGAAGGGATGGGGTGGATATTTTATAGGTTGGAAAATGGAAAGAAAAAGTTAAAAAAAAAAAAAACTTTTTTTTTTACAATTTAGCCCCTAAAACGACTATAAAGCCGTTATCTAACGGGAAACTAACAGGAACCGTCGGATCAGCCAAATCAACGGCTCAGATCAACTAGCCGTTATTATAGTCGTTATCCTCATCTGAACCGCCAGTTCCGGTTCACGGTTCATGAACCGCCGGTTCACCGATTTTGAAAAATAAAAAACGTAATCGGACCGGATAACCGACGGTTCGGTTCAAGGGCGGTTCACGGTTCACCGATTGCGGTTTTCCGCAGGTTCTTGGCCGATCCGGTTCAGGTCCGAACCGTCGGTTCAGGACCGATTGGGCATGTCTAAAATTAGTAGAAAAAGGTGTTGTGAGTATGAAAAGTAAAGTACAAGAGAAAAATAAGTGGGAGAAATAGTAAGTTAATTGGTGTTGTGAATATAAAAATAAAGTAACAAAGAGAATGAGTGAAAAAAATAGTATAAATACTTTGCCATTTTGAACCGTCTATATTGAGGTGTGATAAACGAAAAAAAAAATCTCTTGACATGGGATGGAGGGAGCATTTAAAATGAGACATTTTTTAAGACACTAATATTAGAATACTCCCTCCGTCTCAAGAAATCCGTCACCATTTTAGGCTCGACATGCAAATTAAGGAAAAAATGGGAAGAAAAAAATGTTGTGAGTGTAATTTAAAAAGAGGAAAGATAATTAGTGAATGAAATAGTAAATTTAAAAAGTGTTGTGAGTGTAATAGTATTTTAGGAGAGAGAATGAGTGGAGGGAATAGTTAGTGGGATAATAGAATATTAATAAAAATTTTCCATTTTAGGAAAGGTGAAGCTTCAAATGGGACGCCATTTTTGGTAAAAAATGAAGGATTTCCGGGGACACGAGGGAGTATAATTTTTGTATAGTTTGGATACTAAAAAATTGAACACTCATCATCGTTTATATTATACAAGGTATTTTTGACTAAGGGTTAAAATATAGCAAAAATATACCGTGGTGGACAAACTAATAAAAACTATTGTAAGAAACTAATTTGATAAAAATGCTAAGTTTAGGGACCTAAATATTATCTAGTATAAGGATATTTTTGATAATTAGGTTTTACCACAAACAGAAGGGGTAAACTGACAAGAAAGCCAACATAAGGAAGCAAACTAATAAAAAATATTCATAAGGAACCAAACTAATAAAAAGTGATAAGTTCAGGGACCAAATTATTATTTAAGAAAAACTAATTATTTCAATTAAATTCCAAATCTTTTATTGATAAACCGTAAAAAATATTATCAATATTTCTCGGGTAAAAAAAAGTCATTTTAAATTTATATTTATTAACTCCTCCCCAACTCCACTCACCACCCCTCCCATCCCACCCCACCCCACCCCACCCCCCCTCCCCCACCCCACCCTTGTCGGGTAAAAAAAATTAATCATTTTAATTTTTTTCAACAACTCCTCCTCCAATCCACTCATCACCCCCTGCCACCCCCCACCCCCCACCTACCCCCCCCCCATCCAATTCCCCCCCCCCCCCGGTCAAGTAAAAAAAAAATTAATCATTTTAATTTTATTTTAACAACTCTCCCCCCCCCCTGTCGAGTAAAAAAAAAATTAAAATGACAAATTCATTTTCGTTAGACTGCATGAGTATCCAAACAATAGAATTGAAATTGTAAATCAATTCTAATGGAATTTTATAGATTAGCCAAACAATATAATTGAAGCTCTATGAAATTCGAATATGTTGAAATTCAATTCCATAAAATTGTGATTCCAATTCAATTTCAATTATGTTTATTCAAACGGACCCTTAGGGTAAATTATAAAATAGGGCCTAAACTTCATGAATCGGTATCAATTTGGGGTCCGATGTCCGAATTTCGACGATTTAGGACATGAATCGGCAACAATTGCCCAAAATATGACTTATCCATAGATTTTGTTAGAAAAATTAGTCAAGTTATATGTGATTTGCACTTGATAGAAATAACGGATTAATTGGAAGATTATGAGATTCAGGAAAAAGGAGTACATGAGAGGCCCACAAGATAGTTTTTATTTTTATTTAAAGCCCACAGAAAAAGCC
Organism: Adenophora triphylla var. japonica; assembly: GCA_022495995.1. Classification (NCBI taxonomy): domain Eukaryota; kingdom Viridiplantae; phylum Streptophyta; class Magnoliopsida; order Asterales; family Campanulaceae; genus Adenophora; species Adenophora triphylla. Next base: position 60,962 of record JAFEMH010003129.1, read on the forward strand.
CATTAATCAAGCCCTAATACAACAACAAGTAAAAGTATCCCCAAGAAAGCCCATGCAATTGCCTCCTGCAAGGTATCCCTTGTCAAAGCAACTCTGTTTGCATTTTGATTGTGGAAACTCTAAATCTGAACATTTTTCAAAGCACGCGAATGGAATTGGTCCCAATGCTTCAACTTGCTTACCTGCCATTTTTCCAAAAGTTATAAATTGCATAAAAAAAAAAAAAAGCCAAATGTAACAGAAAATTCACGGAGAAAGCAAATCAAAATTTGAATCGGAAAAGTGTGACATATCTTTTAACCCGAGTTAAAATCGGGTTTATCTGGATTATAATAGCCTAGATAAATTTGATAGCGTAATGTCCAATAGAACATAATTACCCATATATTGAAAAAGTCTAAGGTTTTACCATAAAATCAATTGGTATTAAGGGGAGTAGCTCAGGATCCTTATATATTATATGTTAGAGACAAGTTTTGTTTATTCCCGATGTGTGATAATATTCTCTTACTTATATACCCTATTGTCACCCCCTACTTGTAATGAACTCAATCCACAAGTGCATGTATCGGTAGGGTATTTTTAGATCTTCGGTGCATTTAATCCTCTTTTCAATTTCGGAGTTATAATTTTACTATTTTCATGATGATAGTCGATTCAACTGAATTAACTTTGATTGAGCTGGTTATACGAAAAATTGATAATCCCTCTAGAATAATAACAATAAAAAATAGTGATATAGTATTATTTGTAGAACATGAATAACAAATTTTAAAATGTTGTAAAGATAATTAAAGGTTTATATTTATACAATTATGATCAAAACGCTCAATATATCAATGGTTGTGATTGAAAGATAGAGAACTGGGTTTAAATTTACCTGAATTACAAAGCAAAATCATGAATAAAGCTCCAATCATCAGTATATCAATGGTTGTAATAATCTTTCGGTTCGCCATTGTTGATGGAAAGAAGGTTTCAGTAAAAGTTAGCAGTTTTTGATATTTATTTATTTCTTGAACCTTAGTATTTGATATCTTAAAATTCCTTAATCTAACCTTACCCTAATTGCACATTTAAATAGGCGTTTTAAGATTTCAAAAATAAAACCTTGGAAAGGTTCCGCTTTTTGTTTAAGTTGTTGCTTATTCGAATTCTATTGATTTAATTATTTACTACAAATAATTTGTGGTGTTTAATGCTCGTTTTGTCCTAAATAAATGTCTTGTTTTCATGTAAATGATTTTCTGAATGTTTGTTTTTTTAAGGGACATTTACAAAAAACTCATTTTAAAAGATGGAAATTACAAAAAAATACACACAAGATGGAAATTACAAAAAACTTTTATAAAAATTACAAAAAACTACTTTTGTAAATTGAAAGCACTATTTTCTTAAAAAAAATAAAAAAAATAAACATAAAATGTAAAACAATCTTGTCATTCATTTTCAAACTTTAAGTTTTGCACAAATATAATTGATCATGAACAATTTAAAAAAAAAAAAATCATTTAGTGAGAACAATCCATCTCATATAGCAACAACAATCTAAAAATCATCTCCTCTTGATACCACTTTCTTGCAAGTTGGACGGAGTAAAATGATATGCTAAAACTGCGATAAACAACTGATACAAATGATAAACAACTGATACAAATGATAAACAACTGATAAAAACAACTGATAAACAACTAATACAAATGATAAACAACTGATAAAAACAACTGATAAACAACTGATAAACAACTGATAAAAACAACTGATAAACAACTGATAAAATAACTGATAAACAACTGATACAAATGATAAACAACTGATAGAAATGATAAACAACTGATAAAAACAACTGATAAAAACTGATAAACAACTGATACAAATGATAAACAACTGATACAAATGATAAACAACTGATAAAAACAACTGATAAACAACTAATACAAATGATAAACAACTTATAAAAACAACTGATAAACAACTGATACAAATGATAAACAACTGATAAAAACAACTGATAAACAACTGATACAAATGATAAAAAACTGATACAAATGATAAACAACTGATAAAAACAACTGATAAACAACTGATACAAATGATAAACAACTGATAAAAACAACTGATAAACAACTGATACAAATAATAAACAACAGATAAAAACTGATAAACAACTGATACAAATGATAAACAACTGATAAAATAACTGATAAACACCTGATACAAATGATAAACAACTGATAAACATCAAAATTCCGAAAACCTCCATCATTTTCACCATTAAACTCTTCTCAATTACAACTGATAAAAAACTGATACAAATGATAAACAACTGATAAAAACTGATACAATTGATAAACAACTGATAAAATAACTGATAAACAATTGATACAAATGATAAACAACTGATAAACATCAAAATTCCGAAAACCTCCATCATTTTCACCATTAAACTCTTCTCAATTACAACCGATAAACAACTGATACAAATGATAAACAACTGATAAAAACTGATAAACAACTGATACAAATGATAAACAACTGATGTTTAAAACATGAGATAAATATAATGATACCTCCGTAGATAATTCTGGTTGTATCAGCTACTTCAGCACTGACATTCTCTCGAAGCCACTTCCTCAGTTCCTGATGTACCTGTTAGAAAAAGAGTAACCAAAATGGATTTTAATGTTATGAACATAAGATAACCTAGAACTAATAAGTGAATGAGAATGATTGTGAGGGCATGTTACTACTAGTTAAACCAGGGAAGAGAAAATCAGAACGAATTATTACCCGCCAAGCATTCCTTTTTCGTTAAGAGACTGGGACCCTCAAAACATTATGGGGAAAAAAGATCCATGGATCAAAACCCCTTTGAGGATTCAAAAATCTCGTTTGGGGATCAGGAATTACCCATGATATATGTTTTATTAAAAAGAAAAGGAAAAACGGTTTCAAATAACGTGTTATTTTTTGCATTTCTGAACAGGTGCTAGGGAGTGATCTAGTGAAAAATATGAAGGATAAAGTAAACAGTAGCTTGCTTGCGGATTACACTAAATTCAAGAAAAAAAGACTCATGAGATTAGTATAAGCTCAGCTCCGGAGGTGGTCGCCGGAGGTGGTCGCCGGAGGTGGGGAAGGTGGTCGCCGGAGGAAAGCTTGTCACTGGAGGGGTTGGGTAAAGATAGAGAGGGTAAAGAGAGATGGGTGTGTGTTTTGTGTGCAAAAATAGTTTTTTGTAATATTCATATTTAGCTAAATAGTTTTTTGTAAAATCACAACTTATATGTTTTTTTTTGTAAATAGCATGTTTTTGAATGAGTTTTTGGTAAAAAGTCCTTTTTTTTAAATACTAGTCAGTAACCCGTCGGTATCCGACGATGAATAATTTTTTTTTTAATTAAGTAAATAATTATTTATTTGTTTTAATTGATTTTTAAGTAACAATATAAATCAAAATTTATAATCAATGTAGCGGATATTAGGAGTATAATTAATACAGAAAAAAGATGTTGACACATGATGTAACGTGGAAAGCCCTTGAGACAACTATCTCGCCGGCACAAAACCACGGGAGGTTAGGTCCCTGCCTAACCAAAAAATATTATTAAGATTTTAGTGTTACAACTTTGGAAGATGAAGAGATATGGTTACAATAGCGTGAGTTTAATAGTGTGTGCCTAAGTGTCAACATGATCTCTTCCATCTCCTATATATTTAAAGAAAAACAAAAAAAAAACAAAGAAAATAATAAGAAATTTCAATACTTTTGTTTAACCATAAATTGTGCGACATAAATTCTCGTAGTCCGTCGAAAACTTCCTTGTAGACTACATTCGGCGTCTTGTCATATGTTTGAGCATCTCGAATCACAAATAATAACTTTAAGTCCTCTCTTGCCGGTTACTCGAAAATGCTACATAAAGTTGTCCGTGATCGAAAACAAAGCCGTGAAAGATATAGTCCTACATGGGAAAGAGATTGTCCCTGAATCTTGTTGATTGTCATAGCAAAAGAAACGGCAAGTGAAAATTGCTTTCTTTGGAATCTAACCGGAAATTTTGTCACATCTGACGGAGACATTATCATTCTAGGAATAAGTACCTTCATGCCAGCATTCTTTCCCGAAAGCATCTTGGCTTCGACTACGTGCTTACCTACATATATGTAACAAAATTAAGTATTAAATTATATGTATATGAAAAATAAAAAATTACTGTATTTACCTAATTGAGTGACAATCATTCTGGTGCCGTTACACAATTCAGCAGCTTGATCAAGATTTCTCAAAAGCATTACTATGCACCCAACCTTCAACTTAATAATGTGATTTTCCAATCCAGAACACTTGATAGTGTTTAGAAATTCAGGTGAGAATATATCTTCAGCACCATTTTCATCATCCTCATCCTTACAAATGGCATCAGAACTCATATATTCAACTTCGTCTCCCGGAAAGAGTGACATGACATAATCATTTATGTTATCGACAATCTCATTTGTTGGAGCAAGCACACTCCAGCCCGGAAGAATCCTTCGACATCCTTATTTTGCAATAAGTCGTGATATATAGATTCGACTATTTTTGCAATAGGATCCGAAGCCTCTCGAATCAAGATATCATCAGGAAGGTTAATGTCAATTTCTCCATCATTATCTCCACCGGCAATCCCATCTCCGACACTCAAGAGCCACTGAGCGAAATCTCTTATCTCTTCGAAATTATGAGAAGTAGAATCACCCTACATTAAGTTAAATATATACAAATTACTTAAATTGAAATAAAAATATTTAAGTAGATGAATAAATGCTATTTACGAATTACCTGCAATCTCATATTATGCGTCAATCTGAGAACCTCACATTCATTCCATATTTTGGATGAACAGAGTGCAACATGCACAACATCATGCCTACTCCCTTTAGGAACAACAGGTAAAATCTGTCTGAAGTCACCACCGAATACAATAACTAAACCACCAAATGGTTTATTGGAATATCTCCCCTCGGGTGTATGAATAATATCTCGGAGGCTACGATCGAGAGCCTCAAAACAATGTTTATGAGCCATTGAAGCTTCGTCCCATATAATTAGTTTGGTTTTCTGTAGAAGTGCTGCCTCATCCGTACCCGACTTTAGTTTACTGCAAGTTGAGCTCTCGTTTACCTGTATCGGGATACCGAACCTAGAATGCGCGGTCCTACCTTTCAGAAGGAGCAATGAAGCTATGCCACCGGAAGCAACAGAAGAACAATATCTCTCCCGCTCCTTAATGCGTAAACACGTGTTTTACATATGAAGGTCTTTCCCGTACCACCATAACCATAGAGGAAAAACACACTACCGTTTTCTCGATCAACAGCCGACATAATATTATCATAAACACTCTTTTGCTCGGCTGTTAACTGAGGATGTAATCTGAAGTGCTCAGCTTTTATCTCATCAATGTCATAAGATGTCTCATCCAGAATGAGCTTATTTATCGCATCACCAATCACATTGCCCACCGGTTTAGGCATGTCTTTAAATTTATGAAGACTGCTGCAATTCTCGATCAGTAACTTCTCAATTTTCGCCAAAGCAAGATTCTGGACCTATTCATTAATTAATTTCAAACCTGAAATTATAAAAAACAAAATAAATACTTCCTCCGTCTCAGACCATGGGTATATGAGGTGGATTTCACATTTTTTAAGAAATTTTTAAAAAATGAATAAAAATTAAATGTGGAATAGGAAATAGTAGTTAAATGTGTGATAGGGAATATAAGAGAGAATGTAAAAGTTAAATATGTGGTAGGAAATAGGAGAGAGAATGTAAAATTTAAAAATATTTAATAGGAGAGAGAATGAATGGGAGGAATAGTAGTTAAATGTGTGGTAGGGAATAGGAGAGAGAATGTATAAGGGTATAATGAATGGTTTTTTTGTAAATATATGGAGATGATAAGGGTATAAATATATTCAAAAACTTGTCATTTATGGAAATGAACCCTTGGTCTGGGACGGACCAAAAGGGAAATATGAACCCTTGGTTTGGGACGGAGGGAGTATATTAATATAGATAAATATATATAATCATATTGTATAACTGTAAAGTAGAAATAAAATCATAATTGAGATTTATTGTAAAACAAATATGTAAACATGGAACGGAATACCCGGATTATCGTGCATCCTCCGATACTTGTATTCTATATCATCAGATAATAAGTGCCAAGTCTTCTCCCATACCTCTCCCGGATTCGACATACTATTAGATAGTAGCAACATAGAAAATAGTCTTCTCAGACTATCGGGCAACCTCCAATGACTCGCTTCTATGATTCCATCAACATATTCCTTGTCATCATCTAATAATCCCAGAGCGTAACATGCAGATTTGAAATCGGGATGAACAACGCGATTTACAGTTCTCAAATCCTTGAATTCCATGGGACCCGCTACATGATTCACTATTATCCTGAGGTAATACAATTCTCCGCAATTCATTGGAACATGATAAATACGCCCACTGCAAAACGTTTATCTTTCTTCGGACGCCATTCACATTTAGGTCTATCCCATACGAAATGATGAGGAAATTCACAGTATTTATATTTCCGAGCATCTGAATGAATAATGTTATACTCCATCCACTTCATAAATTGAGATTCTTTAACTGTCGCTTTATCCAAAACATCAGGAAGAAAGTCTCCATCCTTGAAGGGGATACTATGATCACCCTCCAAGTGAAAAGCCAAGCGCTCAACAGGAGGGGTCCGATAATGTATGTCGAATCCAAAAATCCTCCACATAGCTTCACACGCAGAGACATATCGACAATCAATTTGCCTTTTCACCTCATCGTTTTCGATTGCAAGGCATATCCTGTCGGTTCCCTTGTTTATATACTTGAACAAATACTTGATTGCCTTGCTCTGATTGCAGTACTCGACATTTATGTGAGCTTCGTACTTAAGCAAAAGATATGGATTGAATGGGACAACTGAACGATTGTCGAGAGCAACTCCACCCTTATCAATTATGAAACCCGTGTCTCTTCGCCTATATACATGATACCCATTCTCGTCTACACGAGTGCGATCATTGAATGATTTAGGGAATTTTTTTAGCACCTGTTGTGATTCATACACGGAGATTTAGGATTAGCAGCACCACATGGTCCATGCAACATATATTCAAAGAATCGCCTCGTATAATCTAGGATATTTCTCCTTGTCAGAATCTCAAAGAATAATCCACTTGTCAATATCTTCAGGATTACGACCTTGATCCTGGCGGTTAAGAAAGAGAAGAATATGAGCATGCGGAAGGCCCCTCTTCTGAAACTCCACCGTGTATATAACTGCATGAATCAATTTACAAAATAAGAGGAACATGCTAATAAAAAAAATATAAATGACAAAACAATAAGAGGAAAACAAATAATATTTAAAGATTTACTTACTTGCTTTTGAGGTGCCAAATACTTGGCCTTTCTTGAAATCTGCAATCATCTGATTAAGCTTCATTCTAAATACCATGTTTAATACATCAGGCCTATCCTCAGGCCTATTGCCATATTTTTTTACAGAATCTCGTAATCTCCGGCCATTTAGGATTACACGTAAATGTTATGAAAAGTGACGGATACCCGGTCCATTTACATAGCGAGAGAATCCTGGTAATTTTGAGTCATCCACCGCTGCCCGCCGGTATAAGTGGGATGGCAATATAACTCGTCTCCCGTGATGCTTCGCCGGTACCTCCCCTTATCGATGCATCCGATGTATTTTTATAAGTTTCCATCCGAAGAGTAGGCCGATTATGACGTATCCATCAAGCCTCTGTGTATCCATCATAACATATGCATCAACCATAAATTGCCGCAAAGAACCGACCGCTTCTCATAAGCCGTGATCCTTCTCTTTATCCTCTCCCGAAGTCGAAAAGATAAAAACTCTTTTAGTGACAAACTTGATCTCTTTGCCCCGGAGGTTTATTTCTCGGAATGTCTCGTGAAATATCCATCTTCACCGTATACAAATAACAGAGGATAATGTAGAGGAAGGTAAGATTTATCAAATTCATGAATATGTTTCGCATCCCCATTCTCGCTTTTCAATAACAATGTCCCCGACATCACCCGAATCATCAATATCACCTTCAATTATAGCAAATGACCTCTCGAGGTCAGTTTCGCATATTAAACGGTTTACCATCTCTACCCCGCTTTCCTATAAGCCTCAATTTAATATCTTTCTTCATTCCAATATTTGCTCGCCATTTTGTACGCCCGCGCATAAGGGTTATGCACATCTATCATATTTTTCAAATCAAGAACAAATGACTCATCGAATGGAGAAGGCTTATCTTTATCTTTCCCGCTTGTGTGAAAGAATCGACATATAAATAGAAGATAGTCATACAATATATGTAATATAAATTATAATTCTCAAATAATTAAATAAAAACGTACTGAAAGCATTAATTCTATTTTTAACTTCATTATCCGTGTCATAGATATAAAGCCGAGAGAAACGGGGGACGGGCCGTCATTAGGCAATAAAGAACCTATCATATGATCATTCTTTCCTTTCAATTTAAACGAATAAGGACCACGACCATTGTTTATGCCATGTCCAACTGCACCGGTCATTGAAGTGAATGCGAACATAGAATTGTACGCTTGAATATTGTCTTTATAATTTTTACTCTTTTCATGCTTGTTCTCTAAGAGATCACTCAATAACTTAGGTGGCTGCACTAATGGGTCAATCTGAACTTTTCCATTCATGCAGCATAATGAAAATTTAGGCTGTGTTGATGCTTGCGTACTTTTTAACCTTTCATCATACCAGAACATCGCACCACATTCCGCACATTCGTACTCTGAATCGCATATATCCCCATAAACTACAATATATTGATAAATATTTAAATTATGTAAGTAATTCATTGGCTATACAGAGAAAATAATAATATAATATATACTTGAGAAAAAAATAATAATAAACACCTGTATTATATTGTTCGTCCGAATCTTTTTCCTTTCTACCGACGCGCGCTTTCTTGAATTTTTCCTTCTGATTTATTAACGACTCACTTGTTGACACATTCATGTGAGAATTGTTTATAAACGCGGATTCTGTATACAAATAGAATAGATGACTTAGTATTAATGAAATATTTTATCATAAAATATTGAATAATAATTTGTAATAATAAATAGTTTTATTTAAAAATATCAAATGTTGAACAATTAAAAAAATTATTACCTAAATTCACAGTAGGAGATAATAATGTTATATTATTTGTGTAACGACCCTAACCCTAGGCACTAATTTAACTTAATCTTGTGTGCTTTTAATATTATCGTTAATATTATGTGTTCATTTTATATCTTTAAATTTCTTATATTAGGATAAAATGATAAGGAAATAAATAAGGTTTTAGGAGAAAAATAATAATTAGAAATAAATAAAGTAATAGATTGGTGTGGTAATAAAATGGACAAATAAAATGTTGTTGGTTGGGAAGATATGTTAAAATTTATGAAAGAAGTATTTTAGGGGATTTTTATTAAGGGGACAAAATCCCCCAAAACCCTCCCCTTCTTTCCCTTGGACCGGCCCCCCCCCTCTCTCCCTTGCCTTTTCATACTCCTCCCTCCTTCTTCATCCTCCTCATTTTCTTCCCCTTCACTTTCTCTCTCTTTATTTCCATGGAAGCCATGGTTGAAGTCACCTTCCAAGACCCCCACCAAGAGCAATCCTTCCCCGTTTCTAGATCCGGGAGTACTTTTGGAATCGGGAGACCAAGAGGAGTTTATCAAGCTAAAGAAATCTTTGATCCATCTCCCATTTTCATAGTAAGTTGTTATGACCTTTCCTTCGTTAAATGTTCATGGATACTAAATGTTGTTATGGTTGTGTTAATGGCTATTTGATGCTTTGGGAAGCCTTCTTGGAATTGAAGAATGTGTTAGTATTATAGAAATGGTTGTTGTTCATAAAAGTGGCCAAGAGTAGAAGTAAATGGGTTGGTGTGGATTGAATGGGAACCTTGAAAAATAGTAGTGAATTGGGTGGGAAACCAAGTGGGGATGATTTAGATTTAGGACATGATGCTTTGGGATTAAATGAGTTAAAATGAATTGAACAAAGTTAGGAATTTCCCTTAGGTTCACAAATTAAAGCACTTGGTTGGAAAGGTGGTTTCTTGAGAATCATGTGGTAAATGACTTAGAATTATAACATATTTGGGTCTAAAATGATTTAGTATGTGAAGCATGAAATTAGTAAGTTTTCTAGGTTCACACAAAGCAAAGGAAACTTGGTTGGGAACAAATGGGTATAGGTGATGAAGGATTTCTGCAATTGTTTTGATTCTGGGCTCAGGTCACGAGTCGTGCCTTGTGGCACGAGTCGTGCCTGAGGAGTGGGACGAGTCGTGATCAGAGTTATAAGGAAGTCGTGCCTTGTAGGGGACGACAGATTCAGAGGAAGGTGCAATGGGCACGAGTCGTGCCCTGGGGGACGAGTCGTGCCCTGGCCTGGTTTCAAAGTATCAACTTTAGAGCTGTTCAAACCTAATCAAACTCGAACCAAAATGAAATCTCTTTAACCTAGATTAAAGTAGAATACTTTGGCTTCACAATGACATTCTAAGTGATCAAGATGGAATAGTGGAAGTACTTTTAAATGTTGCTAGGAAAACATTAGCTAACCTAGTTTCGTAACTAGACAATTATGATTCCAACTTGGTAGATTCAACTTAGACCCTTAAAGAGGCTAAGTATTATTGTATAATGACCTTGTAGGATGGATTGATGATATTTCCTTGCCTTACATTGAGTTCATATACATTGATTATATTATGCATTGTGTGTTGATCAAATGCCGCACTCGATTATTGGTCGAACATGAGTATATTTTACCATGTTGATATATTGTTATCCCTTTTTGTGGAATTTATTCAAGTATCTATTATGTGCTTGATAATGTTGAATACTTGATATAGTATTGCTATCTTCATGATATGTCATTGTCGTATGTATCCCTACTTTGGATCATACAATGTTTGGTTAAGCAAGTATGTTATTACCGTGCTTAGTTATGTAAATCCAAATGGTATTGATTTAATTGTTTGTTGGGCAATGTTATGGATTTATAATGGCACCGAGCCGAGTTCATTATAATTCATACATTGCCGAGTTTGTCCCCCTTGTGTGGGATTTGTGGGCTAGCATCTCCTTTTGAGGTAGATGGTCTAGTTTTCACCTGGGATACGACCGTGTGTCCGAGTCCCCAGAGTACCGTTATTGTTCATGGTTCCGAACCGCTTCATCGATCGTTGCCGCCGCTCGGATGTGTATATCCTTTTGGAGATGAAACCTTGGCTCAGATCCTTCTAAGTGTTACCTTATCGTACTTATGTGTTGTGATATATTCATGCCGAGGTGTCGTTGTCTCCAACCGGTATGGGACGGTTGGCGGCGTGGAGCCTCTCGGGTTATATGAATATGTCTTTTGATGTGTTGCCATGCTACGTGTTGCATCTTGTATGGCATCTTGCCGCATCCATAATAGCTTGCCGAGATTTATTCTCACCCCTCTCCCCTTTACCGTTTTAGATTCCGAGACAGTGGACCCGTCAAGTAAGGGCGGTGAGGAGTTTGGAAGTTATATTGTGGGACTTGTCGGGGTATGATTAGGTTGGTATAGCAAGTGTACTTTGGTATAATTCATTTATGAAATTGTAATTATAAATCTTTATTTTATGTTATAACCAAGGCCGTTTCGTAACTAAAAACGTTTCTTATATTCTAAGTCGGATAGCTATTTCTCCTTTGTGAAAAAGTATAGATTTATTATGAAATGGGTATAATAATTGTATTTATTTTTGAAAGTTAAATAAAGGTTTTAAAAGTTTAGGAAATTTGGGATAGTTTGAGGACGCTCCACTCGGGACACGTGTAGGTTCCGGGTCGGGGTCCTCACAACTGGTATCGTAGCTCGGTTAGAGTTCTCGTAGAGTCTAGCCGAGTGAGAGTGTGCGATAACTTACGTCGAGAGTTTAATGCAGAATTTGTTCAAAGGCGTAAAATGATATTAATCAACTAAGGAATCAAGGAAGGTGAGTTAAGGAAAGATAGATTTCCCCACCATCATTTGAGGTATTTTACCTGTCTCAGGAATTAGGGTTCATACTTTTATAAATCCTCGTGCATTCGTTCTCATGTGGCATTACATTTCATCTTTATGTGCATAATTGGCCTAAAAGTTGTTTTATGTGTCGGGAGGTTCTACCCCTATGGGGCCGTGCCTCGAATCATCCTTAAATTATCTTGGTAGTTGTGATTTAGTGGGCATGTATTGCCGGTGGATTTGGTCGAGTTACCAATCCGTGAATCATCGTCATATTAACATGAATTATTTGAGTAGTTATTGTGTTTGAGGAGGACTATCGCAAGAAGCGAGTCTCCTTATCTACGTTTGATTTACCTCCGTGTATAATTGAGTCGGATAAATTATTGATTGATAGTATGTCACATATGCGTAAATGTCGAAAGTAGGACCTAAAGAATGTGGAGGTTATGCGTTATATTTAAGTAGAAGAACCTTGAATTATCTCATGTGCGGTGGTAAATGAATTTGTGAACTCTTAGTTGAGGTTAGGTATATGACCTAATTAGGAGTGGTTTATAGTATTATAACATGCGTGAGTATTTATACATTGGTGTCTCGTGGTAGAGACTAGGTATATGAGACTAGTATTGGAAGTAATAGTCTAAGTGAGATTATATGAGTTATAGAATGTCGCGAGTACAAGATCTTATAGAACTAGTATAACCTTGCCTTAGGTGTTATTAGTGGACTAAGTGGTGTTTTCTATGTGAGTTTCAAAATGGGTTTTCATCGTGTATCATACCAGACATTGAAGCTTTGAGTTGATATAAGGTACTATTTTAGTATTCGGATTCCTAGATAGAGGACACTAATTGGGATGATGGACTTGATGATTCATCTTGGGAAAGTATTTGATAAAGAAGATAATTAGCTTAGCGACACTCCGTAGGGATGAATTAGTACTATATTGAGGAAAGATGATACTTGGTGGTTAATTATAAGGTTATAGAGATCTTAAATAGGTAACTATGAAGGATAAGTATTCGTTAGCACTTGTTGACGATTTGTATGACTGATTTTAGAAACTAGTAGGATATTAAATGGTTATTAGTTGAATTTTTCGGAGTATTACAATTACAAAGTGAAATTTTGCTTTGAGGATATACTTAAGACAAAGACTTATATCTAGCATGACCGTTTTGATTTGTGGATTGTGTATTAGTTTTGGGAAGGTAAATAGAGTAAATGCGAAGAAGTATAATAGATGCAGCTTATTGGTGACTTATAGGATCAACTTCGAAATGGGTAATGTATGTATATATGGTTTGTTTTGAGGAACGATTATCATTAATTGAGAATATAAAATGAGGATAAATTTTATTGGAAGGCAGGATACTTTAGGATGATTACACCGTATAGGTTGACTTAGTTGCGCAACTCATATAAAGGATTGGTGTGATGCTTGGAAGATATTTACGTTATACGAATTTTGAGTTGTTGATGGTTATAGGGAGATAAGTTAGATTATACCGTTAATGTTTAATTGAAATTTGAGGATGATTTACCTAGTTTATAATCTTAATGATTGTTTTAGTGTTATTCATCAGAGATAGTAATAATATTGCGAGATTGTGTTTTCTTTGTAAGAGAATTTAATTCAAGATAAATATTATGAATGGTGGCTATACTATAATTAGAGGTCGAACAAGAGTATTATGTTGGAATTGTTTAATTGTGTTTTAATAAGTGAAGGTGTGTGTTGAACTTCGGTGTGAGCAATTGTGCTCTTCGGGGATAATTTGATTTATTAAAGTCAGTAAACCGTATTTGTGTACATTTAAAATCTGTGAGTAATTTAACTATCTGCCACTGTTATGGGACGGTTGTAGATACTTAAATCACTTGAGTTATTTTGTCACTTATCAACCTTTTGAAAATTTTTAAATTGTGAGTGGTTTAGTTAATTAAAACTGTATGGGCCGGTTTTAAATAAATAAACCATTCGGGTCTCTTTGAATCTCTTTTATTTTATCCTTTGGAATTCTGAAAGATGTTGTAAATTTTTGAAAGACTTGATATTCTAAAGATATAAGTTGTACTGAAGTAAGTAAAAAAAAAAAGGTAACCTAGTTTCCCTATAATGATTAATTGTGTTCAAGTTTTGGTCCGAGAAATAATTGATAAATTGTGGAGTTGTTAATGTGGAAGTCGCGGTAGACTTGGTTTTTGTATTGGAGTTGGATCGGCTCCGTTGAGGGCGGCCAACCTTTTGAGTTGAATAATTATCTGTCACTGGACCTGAACATAATTGGAATATTGAATGGTAATAATAGAATGTTGATGTTAGAAGATTTATTAAAATATTTAGAGTTCTAGGTTGAACTTGAGAGTTTATCACTATAAATTTTGTGATGAAGTTGCATTGGAAGGAAAGGAGGGTATGTTATTTTGTTATAGAAGGTTGAATTATATTTTCTACCCGTTATTTATATAGCTTGACGAGATGTTAGTTATGAGAAAGGCGATGGGCGTGGTTGTACTGAGGTTTATACTGAAGAGAGGGTTCGAGATGTAATTAATAAAGTCCTCACTTATGTTAGGGGGATAGTTCGATTGTATAAAACCTATAGTATTAAATGGATTGGATAGACATCTTTCGGGAAGGTCCTTTTGGGAAGGTAGGAATACTATTAAGTTTAACCTTGTAAAAGTTGAGGAATCATTACTTGTTGTTGATGATATGCTACGGCATGAACAAGGGATGTTAGTGGTCAATGGTACGTATGGTTACCGAGGATCGAGTGCGTATAGTAGTAGTTATCATTCTAACATTGGGATAAAACCGTATGAGGCATAGTTTGGGAAGAAAATATCGATCTCTAATTTGTTGGGTTGAGGTTAGAGAAGAAAGGCCTAAGGTAGATTGGCGCCAAAATTTGTTAATCCAATTGAAGTTTTAGAAAGGGTTGGTGATTTGGCTTATAGATTGACTTGGAGCAAATTGTAGAGTATTTGAAGTTTTAATGTGATATTGTAATGTATTTGGTGACCTAAGTTGTAATACTTTATTTATTTATATTTTTATTGGGATCGGAAAATTCGTGTTAGTGATAATTGCATAGTAGGCTCGGATCATTAAGTGGTAACATCATATTATTAATGGAATTAGAAATTAAATTTCTTTGGAAGGAGAATCACAACACTGAAGAGACTATTTGGAAATTGAAGTTTGATGTATACTTGTAACCGATGCGGTTGATCAGTTAGGTAAGTGACAGTCAAATTCGGGACGAATTTTCTTTAAGGAGGAGTGAGTGTAACGACCCTAACCCTAGGCACTAATTTAACTTCATCTTGTGTGCTTTTAATATTATCGTTAATATTATGTGTTCATTTTATATCTTTAAATTTCTTATATTAGGATAAAATGATAAGGAAATAAATAAGGTTTTAGGAGAAAAATAATAATTAGAAATAAATAAAGTAATAGATTGGTGTGGTAATAAAATGGACAAATAAAATGTTGTTGGTTGGGAAGATATGTTAAAATTTATGAAAGAAGTATTTTAGGGATTTTTATTAAGGGGACAAAATCCCCCAAAACCCCCCCCTTCTTTCCCTTGACCGGCCCCCTCTCTCCCTTGCCTTTTCATACTCCTCCCTCCTTCTTCATCCTCCTCATTTTCTTCCCCTTCACTTTCTCTCTCTTTATTTCCATGGAAGCCATGGTTGAAGTCACCTTCCAAGACCCCCACCAAGAGCAATCCTTCCCCATTTCTAGATCCGGGAGTACTTTTGGAATCGGAGACCAAGAGGAGTTTATCAAGCTAAAGAAATCTTTGATCCATCTCCCATTTTCATAGTAAGTTGTTATGACCTTTCCTTCGTTAAATGTTCATGGATACTAAATGTTGTTATGGTTGTGTTAATGGCTATTTGATGCTTTGGGAAGCCTTCTTGGAATTGAAGAATGTGTTAGTATTATAGAAATGGTTGTTGTTCATAAAAGTGGCCAAGAGTAGAAGTAAATGGGTTGGTGTGGATTGAATGGGAACCTTGAAAAATAGTAGTGAATTGGGTGGGAAACCAAGTGGGGATGATTTAGATTTAGGACATGATGCTTTGGGATTAAATGAGTTAAAATGAATTGAACAAAGTTAGGAATTTCCCTTAGGTTCACAAATTAAAGCACTTGGTTGGAAAGGTGGTTTCTTGAGAATCATGTGGTAAATGACTTAGAATTATAACATATTTGGGTCTAAAATGATTTAGTATGTGAAGCATGAAATTAGTAAGTTTTCTAGGTTCACACAAAGCAAAGGAAACTTGGTTGGGAACAAATGGGTATAGGTGATGAAGGATTTCGCAATTGTTTTGATTGGGCTCAGTCACGAGTCGTGCCTTGTGGCACGAGTCGTGCCTGAGGAGTGGGACGAGGCGTGATCAGAGTTATAAGGAAGTCGTGCCTTGTAGGGGACGACATTCAGCAGGAAGGTGCAATGGGCACGAGTCGTGCCCTGGGGGACGAGTCGTGCCCTGGCCTGGTTTCAAAGTATCAACTTTAGAGCTGTTCAAACCTAATCAAACTCGAACCAAAATGAAATCTCTTTAACCTAGATTAAAGTAGAATACTTTGGCTTCACAATGACATTCTAAGTGATCAAGATGGAATAGTGGAAGTACTTTAAATGTTGCTAGGAAAACATTAGCTAACCTAGTTTGGTAACTAGACAATTATGATTCCAACTTGGTAGATTCAACTTAGACCCTTAAAGAGGCTAAGTATTATTGTATAATGACCTTGTAGGATGGATTGATGATATTTCCTTGCCTTACATTGAGTTCATATACATTGATTATATTATGCATTGTGTGTTGATCAAATGCTGCACTCTGATTATTGGTTGAACATGAGTATATTTTACCATGTTGATATATTGTTATCCCTTTTTGTGGAATTTATTCAAGTATCTATTATGTGCTTGATAATGTTGAATACTTGATATAGTATTGCTATCTTCATGATATGCTGTTGTAGTATGTATCCCTACTTTGGATCATACAATGTTTGGTTAAGCAAGTATGTTATTACTGTGCTTAGTTATGTAAATCCAGCTGGTATTGATTTAATTGTTTGTTGGGCAATGTTATGGATTTATAATGGCACCGAGCCGAGTTCATTATAATTCATACATTGCCGAGTTTGTCCCCTTGTGTGGGATTTGTGGGCTAGCATCTCCTTTTGAGGTAGATGGTCTAGTTTTCACCGGGATACGACTGTGTGTCCGAGTCCCCAGAGTACTGTTGTTGTTCATGGTTCCGGAACCGCTTCATCGATCAAGGCCGCCGCTCGGATGTGTATATCCTTTTGGAGATGAAACCTTGGCTCGCATCCTTCTAAGTGTTACCTTATCGTACTTATGTGTTGTGATATATTCATGCTGAGCTGGTCGTTGTCTCCAACCGGTATGGGACGGTTGGCGGCAGGGAGCCTCTCGGGTTATATGAATATGTCTTTTGATGTGTTGCCATGCTACGTGTTGCATCTTGTATGGCATCTTGCTGCATCCATAATAGCTTGCTGAGATTTATTCTCACCCCTCTCCCCTTTACTGTTTTAGATTCTGAGACAGGTGGACCAGTCAAGTAAGGGCGGTGAGGAGTTTGGAAGTTATATTGTGGGACTTGTCGGGGTATGATTAGGTTGGTATAGCAAGTGTACTTTGGTATAATTCATTTATGAAATTGTAATTATAAATCTTTATTTTATGTTATAACCAAGGCCGTTTCGTAACTAAAAACGTTTCTTATATTCTAAGTCGGATAGCTATTTCTCCTTTGTGAAAAAGTATAGATTTATTATGAAATGGGTATAATAATTGTATTTATTTTTGAAAGTTAAATAAAGGTTTTAAAAGTTTAGGAAATTTGGGATAGTTTGAGGACGCTCCAGCTCGGGACACGTGTAGGTTCCGGGTCGGGGTCCTCACAATTTGCTACTGTTACACTATCTGTTCATACAATGTCAAAAGAATGTTAAGAACGATTAATATATTTATTTTAGCTCTTTAAAATATATAGTTGACTAATAAATCAAACATGTAACTTACCAGATATAGGACTGAATCTATCAACATCCAAATTTATCTTTGAAGATTCCAAAATAGAAGCAGCTACCATTCTTGGTCTCCCGATTTTTCTTTTCCCACCGCCTTTTAACAAATTTGTCGTGATAGAATCCAAAGAAGAAGAAATAGTTTTTCTCGGTCGTCCAATTTTTTTTGGCTCAAGGAGCGTGCCGTGGAAAGTGTTATGTACACTTGATGCTATGCTCGTAAATTTAGCTGAATAAGAAAAATAATTATTCTTCAATAAAATATTATTAAGAAATTAAAAATAAAAATAAAATAGAAAAAATATTGTAAATTAACAAAGAAAATCATACATATAGATCCACGGTCGTGACTTGAATTAGGAGTAAGATTTTCATTTGTATGGTTCACACCAATACCTGTATATCAAGTATTATTATCTTAGATCTAAATTAATTAACAAATTTATATAAAAAATAACATTATATATATATATATATATATATATATATATATATATATATATATATATAAACAAATTTTTTTTTAGAATTTGTCTTTATAATGAAAATACTTCAAAATTGACAAAATTCAATAACATATTACCTTGAGCCGTAATACAACTTTGATGATTACTCGGTGAAATCAAATGACTACCCGATGATAAGTCCACTAAAAATAAAAATAAATTCATTTAAAATGATAGTAAAAAATTAAATATAAAATCATGCATTCTTATAATTTAATTTTATACACATGATATTTATGAATATGCGAAAATAATAATAAAATAAATAATAAAATTACCATTAGAAATATTCGCCAATGGTAATCGTTGAGAAGATCGTTGCGATAAATTAATGAAATCGTTGTCCACATCAGTAAGATGCGTTTTTCTTTTCATAGATGCTCTATACATTTGTATAATCTAAAAAAAACTCAAATATTAATGAACATATATTTAGATAATGTTAATAATTTAAGAACAGCCTAAAAATAAATAAAAATAAAATAACAAAAAAAGAAAAAAAGAAAAGAAAACGTCAAAACTCAATCGTTTAACGGGACTATATAAGCTAATCAGGTCGGCGTTCTTTCTATTCAATTTGTTCAAGCGATTATCGAGCAACTACAGTCGCCTTCGATCTTAGGTACCACCAATTTCAATTATTCTGATTATTTTTTCCTACACGTTACCCTAATCGTTTACCGGCGATTTGTTGGTTAGTTTAGCTTAATATACTTTCGATTCGATTTAGGGTTCTAAGTTTGGTTTTGTTGTTGAAATTATTTGTTGATTTAGACATTGTCGTTTGAAACCACTTTAAAAGATTTTGTTATTAGGGTTTGGCATAGATATTGTAATTAGTTTCATACTAATGTTTGTTGCCTTTTCCGTTGTGGTTTTTGTTCATTGTCAAATTTTATCTTGCTGTTAGGGTTGGGTTTATTGTTAAATGATTTGTTGATTCGGACATTCTTATTTTGTATTATGTTCTTGTTCAGATTTTGACTTAATTATGGCGGAGGAAGAGAATCAGATTGAGATGAAGGAGGAAGAGAAGGAGGAAGGGGCTGATGTATGTTTTTTCATATGTTCTCTCTATGCATAGTTGTTTTTTGTTGATTTCTTACTGGGCCTTCATTATTTTTTATAATTTTCTTTATGTGTTTTAATTCTTGTTCAGATTTTGACTTAATTATGGTTGTAGTCATCACTCTAGGCACAGTTTGGTCAAAGACTCAAAAACATAATTTGTAATAATGAGGAGGAATTGAGTCGGGGAGTTGATTACTTGACTGGGATTAGCAAGAAGGATTTTGGGTATAGTTTGTACAGCGGCAATACATTGATGATTCAATTGAGTAGGTTTCAGATGGTTGGTGTTGCCCAATATGTTTATACACAGTTCATGAATAGTGGGGTTAGTTAACTTCCAAGATAACTACCAGAAAGGAAATTTAAAAAATGCCTCCCACAATTTTACCGTCATGAAGCATCACAGACTATAGTTTATATCAGTCTGGACTACAACATCCAACCCCTCATTCAAATATCAAGGATTCACAAAAATGTGAAAACATAAACATCCACAAATTGGCCTATGCCATACCATAAACTGATTTGAGAAATGAGATATCTTGGGGTGGGATGGGGAGAGGGAAAGAGAAAGAAAGAGAAAGTACCTCAAAGCCACAGTAGTACTTTCCTTCACCAATAAGCTCAAAATGAACCTTTCTTCTTACTGGTTTGTCAAGGAGAGTGCATACAGATACTGAAGATGCCCCTTTCGTTTTCAAGTAGGCAATAAGACAGGATAAAGTGTTTCCTGTGTCTACGATGTCCTCCACCTGATCCATTCCAAGACATTGCAGAAGGCATCACATTATTAGATTTTGCGTTCATAGCTGCAGTATTAAAACCTACCCAAGAAGAAGCAAAACAATGACTACAATGCTTGCGAGTCATTTCCCTACTTCTAACTGGAGTCATAATTTGTGAATTTAGTAACTCAATAAGATACTACTATACTAATAATATACACATGTAATCTAATTGCAACTTATACTCCCTTCTTTTCAAGAAATTTGTTCCATTTGACAGTCAAACTTTTTACAGTTGATGTCCCAAATGCATACATTTATTTTGACAACTCAAATGCATACATTTATTTTGAGACAAACGGAGTATTATATTATGACCTAGAATTGACATATTCACATAATTGTAGCACATAAAAGCTATGATTTTGGAATTTCGTAAACAAATTTGTGCCTTTTTTAGCACTTGCACCTTTGTGTCCACCTCTAGATGACTATAGAATGGACACATGTGTAGATGGCTTCTTTAAGGACCATGTACCTCAACTTCAACATCAAGAAACAGAGCTCTTGTAGCTATGATTGTGGGCCTGACCTGGACCACACGCATAATGAGAGCTCTTGTAGCACCAGATTGCCCCATTTTTAATTGTAATAATTGTTTTGGAGGGCTTTATTAATTCTAATGTCAGTACTTTTTATCAATCGTTTATGATGAAACTTTTGGGTGTTGATCAACGTTATCGTTTTATAGGTTGCCTAAAGATACACAACATGGACTAATGAGGTGCAAGGACGGATCAAAGAAGCTCATGGACTTGGGTCTACAGTTCATCCACATGGCACAGATTGTCAGAGACGCTTTTGAGAGTTTGAAGAGCAAAGGATTTATTTCTTGAACAAATCTGCATTAGTCGAGAGACTTCATCGTGATGAATGCTGGGAAATGAACATGCAGGCAGCATTTTTGTGGCATAAATAATTATGGTTAGAGAAATTAGGCCAGGATTGTGGTATGCTATAATCTTGTCAATGTTGTATCAAACTTTTACATTTGCAAAGGCGTTATATTGCTGGTGTAATGGAAGAACCAACTTGTACGAACACTCCTTTGTGTAGGTAGATTATAAAACTTCTTAGATTTTAATCTGCTGAAGAATATAAACGGCACCGGTGAAGGCAACACCGACCATGAGGTGGGTGGAAGGTGGTGGCATACACTGAAGAAGACGTAGAGCGACTATGTCGCCGACGAAGGTCGAAATCTCTAAGGAATATATAAAAAAGAAACAGAGAATTGGATGTGTATCTGGGCTACTGGAATCAGATTTAAAAGTAAAAAGAAAAGAAAAAGAAGAAGATTACTCATCCAACTGGAATTTGTTTATGCCACGGATGTGTCCTCTTTGCACGGTTCATGTAACGCCACCGACGGTGAAGCAGGTGGCCTTTTCTGGAGCCTCTAAATAGTTATGCACATTTTTATAAGACCGTGTAAAACTACCAACTCATTAAAAGCTTAATCATTAAAAGAGAGCTCCCAGCATGTTTGTGATGATCTAACGCATTCATTCTAGCAAGTAAAATAGATAAGAATGGAGGAGTACTTACTGCTTTGCAAGATGGACACCTACGGTAGATCCGATTGTTTGCAGCTTTCACGCTGGTCTTCTGACCTTTACAAAAATCACAAAGCAACCACCCTCTCCCGTTGCAAGGTTCACATGCAATTCCTGTGTCAACCTTTTATATTGCAAGAAGTGGATAAGAAACACGATGGGGATACAAATCTTTAAGCAACAATAATTGATATATAATTTGCAGATATGTTTTGGCTAATGAAGTATTCTGTTTTATCGCCAAAAAATTGAAGGACTCTGTGCGGATGGCTTGGCTGATGAAGGAGTGTGGATTGTGGATGAAGGAGTTAGCGTCTATATCAAACTTTCAAATGTGAAGGATTATGTGTTTATCTCAAAGTTTTAACTTATCTAATATTGTTTACCTCAATCACCAGGCGAATATCTTTTTTTTTTTAAATTTCCGAAATATAAAATTACAGTTTTATGTTTTTTAACATTCCGAAATAAATATATTTTAGTTCTTTTTGCTACGGATTCTTTTTTTTTTTTTATTTAAAATTCCGAAATATAAAATTTGGGAAAAACTGTTACTAACCTAAAAAAAATTACTCAAAATAAATGATCATTTTAAATTTAAGGATAAAAAAAATAATTTTTGTTATTGTTTTAATTTCTTGGCTGTTTTACTTTATTGGATTATTGAAATACTTCAAAAAGGTCAAAAAAAATTTATCAGGGAGGAATTGATGTTGATGACTGATTTGGAAAAATATTTCTGCTTGCTTAAGTATCATGTGAAACAAAACTGTAACCAATGATGGAAAACATATATTCTGCAGAATTAAAAGTAGATGTTATTGGATGTGTAATTCAAGAACTATATATTTGCATGTGTAATTTGCAAAAACAACTAATATTATTAAAAAAACATCCTAATAAATCAGAACAAACAACTAAACCTAAATGTAATCTTCAAATAAAATCATATAACCAAACGGTACTATTCAAAAAACAAAAAACGAATATTGCACTGAGTGAAAAAAGTTGACAGACTGAATATGATGTTAAACAATCCTTGTTGCCTATTTATCCAATTTCTCTTGTTTAATTTGTTTGATTCCCTTCGTAACAGACAATTGTATCTCTTCATCATTGGAAGTAGTATCTAACAAACGTTTTTGTGGAGTGAGTGATGTTGAAGAACTGTCACACATAGATTCCAAATGCTTATCCTACATAATAAAAACGTAAATTAACATGATCATAAAAACCAAACTCTCATAATGAAATTGAAGTGGAAAAATAAAAAGTAAACTATGGATACAAAGAAATTTACCTCATTATTGCAGTTCAAGCTGGTCGCAATTTCAATTCCATGATTCAATTTGGAAGCAACCTCCTGAAGTTTAAAACAATTAATGGTTATGAGTTTGAGCTTTTGTCTAAAGCTAATGTGATGTATTTTCTACTTACATTATCATGTATGAGTGATAAAAACTGGGCGATGATATCTGCATCCTCTGATAATTGTTTTACTGTGAAAGTTCGTTTATCTTGATCAGTATCTACAGTTCTTTGGTCAACATCAATCCTGAATAAGCATCGTCTTTCAAACATTTTTCGAAAAGATTCAGGTAGTTGGCCCTGTTGAACATAATGTTATAGGAACATTATTTTACATCTATTATAAAGTATTAATCTATCTAATAACAAAATAACAACAAATTAGCTACCTCTGAGACATCGGCAAGAACTACAGGAGCAGACATTCCGAGCAAAGAAGATGCTATCGCATCGAATAAAACAAAGTGTGTCTCAGCTGGATCTATATCATTCATATCAGTGACCAAAATCCTGATTTTGAACCTAAATAAAATAGGTACACAATTAGTTCGAATGAAGATAATGATTATAAATCTTTTTTATTTGTATGTATATATATATATATATATATATATATATATATATATATATATATATATATATATATATATATATATATATATATATATATATATATATATATATATATAAAATCAATTTCGTCAATTACCTAGGGATAGCATTGCCATAAGTTGTCTTGCATTTAGGACAGTTTTTACTGCTCTTTTCAAAGCCTTTAGCACACTTTATATTGCTACACCCATCATAGTATCAGGTGGCATATGAATCCACATCCGATATGGTTGCCAATACGGAGTATACGCCAACCTAATAAAAATGATTATAGTAAAAAATATTAATGTTGATTCAAGAATATTTAAATGAGTATAACCTTTATAAAAAATTAAGTATATTTATAATATACCTCTGTACATGTGAGCAAATCACCAATCGTCTTGAGTTCTTTTTTTTTCAACCACAGATCACTATTTATACGACTACTATCATTAGTGGTAATAGTCAAAGTACGACTAACCGATGAAGATCCTGTTTCACGCCTGTAAAAGTGATATATGTAAATTAACATAACCATACAAATTTGTATATCAAATTCATGGATTCTTATAAAGGTTTAGTGTTCATTTACTTGCTAAGATAATTTGCTACTTCAGGGAACGATGCATTAATATGCATCATTGAAGCATGCTTCATAGTACTAACTTTGGTTTTTCCTGTATAAATATTATAAAATTTACTCACATGATAATATGATAGAAAAGGAAGGTTATATGATAATGAGAGGAATGACTGAACGTAATTTTAAGAAAACAAGACGGGATTTAAACCCTCAATAATAGTTTCTCACAGCAAAACTATATTTCATAAAATCAATATCAAAAGTCTGATTTTCGGATTACAACTTTGAGGCTATTTTATAGCACTCATAAAACTTAGAAAACAAGAAATATCCTCCTAAAATAAAGCCTAACCTATAAGGTAACCTAATAGAAGTCTAAAACTACTAAATCAATGCTAAATCTACTCTAAAACCTCTTATAATCATCCTACTACATTTAATTTCGAAAATACTAATAAAATAACAATTAATTAAAATAAAACTCATATTTATCCCATCATACTGCATCATTCTCCTCTTCTTAGAAAAATTCGACCTCAAATTTGAGTCGTTGCTCTTCGAAAATATCTCTGAAAACTTAAGCTTCAAACGTCTTCGAACTGTATACTTAGTAGCACTTCTCATCACATCCATCCAATCTGTCCATCCGTTTACTAAAAAACTCTCAATGAATAAACCTTTGAAGAACCCAGATTGCGAAATAAACGGAACTTCAACATAAAAGGGATCCTCATAACAATAAGAACCAAAAATACCTCCTTTCAGTAAAATAGATGAACCCAGAAAATCACAACCTGCTCCCAGGTTCGGCTGCAACACAATGGCTTCTGCTGGGTCAAAACCCTCAATATCATCTTCATAATTATCGTCATCAAAGATTGGTGGTTTTGACCAATCAATGACAACGTCGAAACCCGTTGAATCAACAAAGCAATCTACGGGAACAGGATTCAATCGGTCACAAAACTCGTCAAGAGTCAGAGGATCGGCCTCTCTCTTGCACTCAAGTTCTTGATCACGATCGAAAGGATAGATATCCTCATCATCATCAGACCACAGATCTGACTCCGAGCCCTCTTCATCAGACGATACGTCTGAATCTGAGTCCTCCAACTGCACTAGTTGTCGTTGGATTCGTCGACCCTCCACCCGATCAAAGTATCTTTGGAGTTCTCGAATCTCGGAACGCAACAAACGAAGTTTGAGATCTTGAATCTTTCTTCGCAATTCGTCCTTCTTGATTTCATATAGGTCACGTTCGTGATGGGGGTCGTATTCTTGGGGATTCGCTTCACGAACCCTACTACGAACACCATGAACACCATGACCACGCCTTCGTCCAGCCATCAATTCAACCAGGAAACTGATACCAAATGATAGAAAAGGAAGGTTATATGATAATGAGAGGAATGACTGAACGGAATTTTAAGAAAACAAGACGGGATTTAAACCCTCAATAATAGTTGCTCACAGCAAAACTATATTTCATAAAATCAATATCAAAAGTCTGATTTTCGGATTACAACTTTGAGGCTATTTTATAGCACTCATAAAACTTAGAAAACAAGAAATATCCTCCTAAAATAAAACCTAACCTATAAGGTAACCTAATAGAAGTCTAAAACTACTAAATCAATGCTAAATCTACTCTAAAACCTCTTATAATCATCCTACTACATTTAATTCCGAAAATACTAATAAAATAACAATTAATTAAAATAAAACTCATATTTATCCCATCATACTGCATCATAATATGTCTTGAATCAGAAACGTAATTGCAGTATAAGTAAATATACGTAAAAGATACCTTGGTATGTAGATAGCATTACAAACTGCAAAATAAAAATCACTGGGCCTTCCTCGTGTTGACCCCTATTGTCAATATACTGTTTTAACTTATCTCCAAATGAGGCCCACAGGACGGCAGTCAACTCATTTCCACTGTCAAAATAGTAGAAAGTAAATATAGAATATATCTTAATTAGTCACAAAATATATTAATTAACCTTTAAAGAATAAAATTATTGAAACACATACTCATTATCAATCAACTGAACATCTAGCTTTCTAGCATTAAACCTCTGCACAAACTCAAAATCTCTAAGAGGTAAAATCACCTCTCCAATCACATCTAGCAAATATTCAGCAAATGTAAGTAAATATAATAGTAGAAACTTTTGTTTTACCTGTATAAAGATAATCTATATAAGATCGGAAAAATAAAAATATGTGCGATTTATAGTTCTCACCGACTACAAAATCCAAATTCAAACTCCCAATTGTTTGAAAAGGCGTGAACTCGAAACTGTTATCTGGAATTTGGACAGACTTGTCGACTTCAGACACGTCAGTCGCCAAACTCATACACAGTTTCCATTTGTGATTTAGTATCGCCTTTTGCAATGGGTGAACACAGTTTTCTTCGACACCAAACTTTGAAATCTTTAGCAATTTCCCTTCTTGAAACTTATTTGTCAATAGGGAAGGCAATTTGCTAGGGATCGTTGCTTGGATTTTAGATCCCTGTATAAAATATTAAATATCATTAATTAATTAATTAATTAAATATTAATAACATTTGGAAATAAATATATGAGATCTATTACCTCCTGATCAACCAATATCATTTCAGTTGATTTTTTTCCGTATTGTCCAATCAGCTCCCATTGACGTAATATGCGGACATTAACGCTGGATTGTTTAGTTTTCTTGTCAATTGATTTGACAGCAATCATACGGCTTATAGCCATTACCTGTGTTTTAACATGAGACGGAAAAGAGGCTCCATTAAACTCAAAGTGAGACTCATTTTGGGACGGAGAGAGTATTATTACTATGAAATAAAATGGGAAATTAACTCTTGAGATTCCATGTTCTTGTTTATGAGCTACATGTAGAGGCTAAATTCAGTAGAATATGAGCACATAAAAATTACTGGCCTACGGTTTACTGCTCCATCCGTCCCAAGATTAGTGTCCAAAAAAATTTCAATTTGCTCTTGATCAAGAGTAAATTTGAGCCTTTTTAGGACATTCATTTTGGGCGGAGGGAGTAATAGTTACACAAATGTCTCCGTATCGTGTTGACAATTAGACCCTCAACACAGAAGCCTGATGCTCAGGCATGTTCAAACCATAATACCGAGTTGAATGTTTGGTTCCCACTGAAATGTTCAATCTTTGAACAGGTGGAGCTTTTTCCTGAAAACTCATTATACAAGTGGAGCAGTCCACAATCCACACTGTCATCTTCTTTAATCTTTCAATACACAATAATAAGCATTTAATACATAAAGCTGCTGCATACAGTCCGTTGCACAAATGCTGCAACGTAAAGTCCTTTGAGAAAAGCATCGACAAACAGTTATAGTATATGCCCCAATACAGTCACTTAAATGCATTGATTCATGAATTAGGTATTAAATATTCTTGGCTAGCTGAAGTTTCATCTCCTCTCTGAATTCTTGATTACTACCTAGTCCAAAGACTATATAACTAAAAGAAAATGCACAAACCGAATCACTGCGTAGCTAGCTCAAATTAAAGACCAATTCAAACGAATGTTTTTTTGATTGTAATCTGTTAGGTAAAGAGCAGCTAAGAGTTAGAACACACTACAGAGGGGTAAGGCAAAGACCGTGGGGAAAATGGGCAGCTGAAATATGTGACCCAAAGAAGGCAGCAAGAGTTTGGTTAGGCACATTTGAGACAGCAGAGGCAGCAGCAATTGCTTATGATGAAGCTGCCTTAGGGTTTAAGGGAAACAAAGCAAAGCTTAATTTCCCAGAAAGAATATCCGAGTTAGGTAATAATATTCCTCGCCCTCAGCCTCCTCCGTTAGTCCATCCAAATACGTACTCTCAGAGATTACTTGGTAATGAATTTAACTATGGCACTTCATTGGGATTATTGCACCAAAATCCTGGCCCATCTCACCCTCTCTCCTTCACCACAACAAAAACCAAACTTTAAATTTGAATGAAAATCAAATTGACTGCAAATTTAACCACCAACATTCAAGAACCTTCAGAAAAAAATTAGGTTACAAAACTAAAGTACCCTTAGTATAGATTGGATGAGCTATTGTTTCACTGCGATTGACATAGATTTTTGTTCTCTATCAGATCTAGTGACATAACTGAAACTATTTTAAATTCTTTTATCAATCTCAGTTTACATCTTTGTTAACAACATACAAAATAAAATAAAAAGATTCATTCTGCACTTGTTTTATTGTGCATAAAAAAATTATAAGACCGTGTAAAACTACCAACTCATTAAAAGCTTAATCATTAAAAGAGAGCTCCCAGCATGTTTGTGATGATCTAACGCATTCATTCTAGCAAGTAAAATAGATAAGAATGGAGGAGTACTTACTGCTTTGCAAGATGGACACCTACGGTAGATTCGATTGTTTGCAGCTTTCACGCTGGTCTTCTGACCTTTACAAAAATCCCAAAGCAACCACCCTCTCCCGTTGCAAGGTTCACATGCAATTCCTGTGTCAACCTTTTATATTGCAAGAAGTGGATAAGAAACATGATGGGGGATACAAAGCTTTAAGCAACAATAATTGATATATAATTTGCAGGTATGATTTTGGCTAATGAAGTACTATGTTTTATCGCCAAAAAATTGAAGGACTCTGTGCGGATGGCTTGGCTGATGAAGGAGTGCGGATTATGGATGAAGGAGTTAGCGTCTATATCAAACTTTCAAATGTGAAGGATTATGTGTTTATCTCAAATTTTTAACTTATCTAATATTGTTTACCTCAATCACCAGGCGAATATCTTTTTTGTTTTTATCAAAAATCATAACAAATATCCTCTACATTATCTTATCTTTTAATAAAAATGAGTTAAGCATTATCATAATTTTTAGTATGTTCCATTGGAAGTTATCAGAATTTAAAATGAGTTTGAATAATTCAAACTTTCAATTGCATTATCAGAATTTTTGATCCGGATTCTTTTTTTTTGTTTATTTAAAATTAGTTATGCATCATTCATCACTGACTCAACATGCCACTTGAGAGTATGAAGCTCCCTCAGCCTGTCCGACACAAATAATAATAAAAATTTTAGTAGGTTCCATTGGAAGCTCTTAATTTGGGCTGCCAAAAAAAAAAAAAAAACTTTATAACAATTACCTAGCAATTTGCACAATCTGTTAAAGATTTAACAGTCATTAATTGAAAGTAAATATCTGTTAGCAAAAATGTTAACACACTGATAAAATTGACAAAATGAAATTGCAATAAACTCAAATTACAACTAAACGGTACTATTCAAGAACTATATCTTTGCATGTGTAATTTAAGATCTAACAGTCGTTAATTGAAAGGAAATATCTGTTAGCAAAAAATGTGAACATTAGGGGTACAAATGTTCCTTCAGGTTGAGGGGTTGGTGTAGAAAGGGGAATGAATTCTTGTTGGTTTATGATTACATGCCGAATGGAAGTTTGAATAAGTGGATTTTTGATAAGCCAAAAACTGTGTTGGGTTTGGGAAGGGAGGAGGAGAGTTTTGACTGATGTGGTTGAAGGTTTGAACTATCTCCACCATGGGTGGGAGAAAGTGGTTGTTCATAGAGATATAAAATCGAGCAATGTCTTATTAGACCAAGATATGAGAGGTAGATTGGGGGATTTTGGGCTGGCAAAGTTGTATACTCATGGTGAAGTGGCAACCACGACACGTGTAGTGGGTACCCTCGGTTACCTGGCACCTGAGCTGGCAATGTTGGCATCACCAACTGCTGCTAGTGATGTTTACAGCTATGGGATTGTGGTGTTGGAAGTGGCATGTGGGCGTAGGCCAATAGAGCCTTGGCAAGAAAAAGAAGAGGATGCAATTTTGGTTGACTGGGTTAGGGATAAGTACACAGAAGGAAGATTACTTGAGGTTGCAGATATGAGGATTAAGGGGGAGTATGAGTTGGAGGAAATGGAGGTGGTATTGAAGCTTGGGTTGTCTTGTTGTCACCCTGATCCACTGCACCGGCCCACAATGAAGGAGGTGGTGGCAATCTTGCTAGGGGAGGAGGTGCAACACCAAGAGTTTTATTAACTGAACTGAGCCATGGAGGAAATAGCAGCAATGGTGATGAAAATGGTGAAGCAGATGCCCCACTTACTCAACTTCCGGTGTGAAAACTTCTCTTGTCCTTGTATAATTAGGCCTTAGTTCATGAATAACTATTATTTGCATTATTTTATTTATGTTCTGTACACGATCTTGTGATTATGTACCTTGCTTTGAGGTGTTTTAATGATTTTAAATTTCAACTTCTTCCAGAATTAATCGGAATTATACTATTATAAGTTTCTAAAAATAAATTATTTAGGGACAATTTTTTAGAAACTGAACAAACATTTAGGACGGAGCATGAATTAAAGAGAACCCCCATGAAGAAAACTCCACGGTTCCACCACTGGATCACATATAAATTAAGAAAATACCACTATAAAGCAATAAAAAAACATCCTAATAAATCAGGAAATACAACTGAACCTAAATGTAATCTTAAAACAAAATCATATAACCAAACGGTACTATTCAACCTAAAGTCTAATAAAATCATTAACATTCCCAAAACAACCCATAAATTTCAAGATCAAATATGCAATTAGCGCACGCGGGGTCTTAGCCTGATGGTTAGAGTTCATGGCTTCCAACCTGGAGGTCATGGGTTCGATTCCCCCACCAGTGGTTAGAGGGAATGACATTGCCCTCCCTAGCATAGCTAGGCGCCTCTGTGAAGTGCATCAAGGGGGGAGCGGTGAAATGTGTTGATCCCCTTCAAAGAATAAAAAAGAGGAAAACAAAGAAAAAAATGTGCAATTAGCACATCCAGTATTTTCATGTCTTGAATAATAGCACCAACTTTTGTCCTTGTAATGAGCTTCAACATTGCAAAATATTGGCCATTTTTAGAAATAATAATCATTACTCTTTCATAATGATTTGATGAATGCCTTCAAATTAGAACGATAGTTAATCATTACTCTCCCTTTATAAACTTTTAGTTACATCCTCCGTTTCTAAAACATTGTCGCTAAAAAAGAAAAAATTTATTTCACGAACATTGTCATTTCGCAGTATCCAACGACATTTTATTTATGTTTTTCAATTTGTTCATGATCTTTATTCACTTAATATATATAATCACATATTACAAACTCTCTAATTATTTGCATGAATTCTTGATCACAAAAATTCACAATTGTGCAACACTAATCTTGTAACAACCCTAAAAATTGATACTATTTATTTATTAAGTATTTTTCGTTTAATTAATTTTTTTTAGCTATTTAATCAATTATTTGGACTATTCCTTTTCCTAGATGGACTAGGATTGTGTGGGCTTAGTCTATTTAAAATTAGACTACCTAAATTGGGTTTCCTCCTTTGACTTGGACTTGGGCTAATTTAGATTTAGATTTAAGAAAACCCATAACCTAATTATAATGCATAAACCCATTAGACTTTTGGTTGCAAAAACGTGTGGAACCTCTCCATATTTCCAACGGCAAAGGGAATAGAATCAGCCGTAGGGGATAAAAATAGAGAGAGGGACACGACTGGGAGACTTATGCTTAGAAAGATTAACCGCATAGAGAGAGAAAACTGAAGAGAGAGGAAGAGCGGCAGAGAGAGTTTACGGAAAGAGAGAGAGCCGCAAGAAGGGAAGAAGAAGCCGAGGGAAAAGGAAGAAGAAGGAGGGGAAAAAGACCTCCATTGTTGGGTGCCCAAAGCTTAAGATCAAAGGTAAGAAATTCTCCTCTTGTGTTAGAATTTCCAAGATAGAGAATTATGGAAAAATCCTAGAAAAATAAGGTAAGGTTCGGGTTAAGAATAAAACCAAGTTATTGTGTTTTTAAATCTTGAAACCCTTCATGGTTGATCTTGTCTAGGGTTGAGCATGGGAGTTAGTTGTGATTTAAGCAAATAAGGCCATGCTAGGAATTTATAAGAAATTAAGGTTCTGTGTGTGTGTGTTGCTGTTGGGTGTACAGAGGGTGAATGTGTGCATGTGTATTGCTGTGAGTGTGTGTGTATTGCTTCCGTGTGTGGCAGCAAGGGTGTGTTATGTGCGTGTGTGGGCAGGGTTTGCTAGGTTGCACGGATACGGATATGGGGATACGGATACGGGGATACGGGACACGGGGATACGACATTTTTGAAAAATGTAGGATACGGGTACGGGGGGTTAATATGTAAATATTAAAAGTACAAGGACCAACATATAATTTTAAAAAAAAAATAAGGACCAAAATGTAAATATAACAAAATATGTAAATATTAAAAGTCTTCCATGTGACTTGTCACTGTTGTCAGTACATTACACAAATATAGAAAACAATTTTTAAAGTTCAGTACATACTTTTCTTGCAAATTAACAGAGAAAACAAGAAATGAAAATCGCAGACTTACCTCAGAGCAAATCGACTTGAAAGCGACTCACGAATCGACTCGATGAATGAAGGCACTCGGAGGCTCCGGTTCTTGGCATTGAGTCTATGGCGTTGCTCCGAGTCGGAGCAAATCGAATTGGAAGCGGCTACTGCTACTGGCTCCGCTAGGATTCTATGGCGTTGATTCTTCCGGCAAAGGAAAGTAGCAAATAAATAGAGCAGATGTCGATTGAATCGTCGAATTTCGAATCGCCAAGGTAACGTTTCGATTTCCAGTTTTGGGTATACATGTCCGGATTCGGGTTTGAGTATCCGGGTTTTTGACACGGGTACTCGTTTCTCGTATCTAAAGTTTATGAAAATTCAAATTCGGCCCCAGTACGTATTTGAGGCCGTATCTGGCGTATCTAAGGCGTATTTGTATCCGATATGTATCAGATACGCGACACGTCAGCTGGAAGGCATATACGTGCATCATAGAGGGTGTGTACAGAAGGTGTGTGGGTGTTATGCCGTGAGAGTGTGTGTTGTGTGTGCAGATTTGTGTGTTTGTTATTGCTGTGTGTTGCTGAGTGTGTGTATTGCTGAATATGGCAGCAAGT
The DNA here is from genome assembly GCA_022495995.1 of Adenophora triphylla var. japonica. NCBI lineage: Eukaryota > Viridiplantae > Streptophyta > Magnoliopsida > Asterales > Campanulaceae > Adenophora > Adenophora triphylla. The sequence continues at coordinate 94,618 of JAFEMH010003129.1, forward strand.
GTGTGTGTGCCGTGTGGGTTTAGTTTAGGGTTAGGGTGTGTGTGTGGTTGTGTGTGTTGTGTGATGAGAAAAGTGTATTTTGTGTGTGTAAACCTAATAGAAAAGATTGATTAAGGTTTATCACCGAGAAACCCTAGGGTTATTTTGGGAAACCTAAAAAGGATAATAGTTAACCTAAAAAGGGAGTTAAAGAAGATAACTCATAGGTTAACAAGACAATGGAAAGTAGTTTCGGGTTAAGTAAATGAATATTACTTGTGCCCTAAGTTATGTGTTGCATGATTGTAGATTCGTGCGGTGATAATTGCTAGGAGCGTGCATCAATCGAGGTAAGGGATTATGTTCTATCAGTACTTGAATGTTTTCCATCCTTTGTAATAAGATTTTCTTGATTTCATAAAGTGTATGCTACCAAGTGGCCGGTAGTAATTGTATTCATTCAATTGAACGTCTTTTGAATGTCCTACCATTGATGAGTATTGTTCAATGGATATCTATAGTAATTGAAATTGCTAAAGTGTTTTATGTATTCTTGTACCTATAAATACTATGTATGGACCTTGCTATGAATGTACATAGCTAATATGAACCTTGCTACGAATGTACATAGCTAATATAAATCTTGCTATGAATGTACATAGCCAATATGGAACTTGCTATGAATGCAAATAGCTAGTATGTGATTGTTATAAATGTATATAGCTAGTGTGTGCTATGAATGTACATAGCTAAGGTGTAAATTGCTATAAATGTATATAGCTATTATGAAAGTGCTATAAATGTATGTAGCCAAAATAGAACTTGCTATAAATGTATGTAGCTGGTTATGCCTTGTTCCGGAGAAGGACTTGGTATGTAACAGGGAATTGATGGACTTGTGTATATAATCTCCATTTAATTTATTCTTGTGGATGTGCCACAATTTGCTTATCGAAAAGTAATTCTTTATGGTACTCTTGTACGTAATTTAGTTGTATTGAACCTTTCATTGTTTATTCGATTGGCTCTGTTCGTTTCGATCATCTCTTCCTTAGTATCCGGAGAGATCCCGTATGAACTTACTGAGCATTGTTCACTCACCCTTTTCTTATTCTTTCCTTCCCAGGTAATCAGTAGGAGGAGAGGATCGGTCGCATGGATGGTAGCACGGATATTGAGGAATTAGAATTAGGTTTTATAAACATTAAGTATTGAGCTAGTGGAATGTACTAGCCGTTGAATTTGAATACTATTTATTATGGTGATTGTATTAGGGTTAGGGTTAGGGTTAGGGTTAGGGTTAGGGTTGTCGGTTGAGATGCCCTCTTAATGACTATTATCTATGTTTTGGGATGTATTATTATTATTTTGAATTATGGAAATTTGGGTCGTTACAAATCTAGAGAAAATGAATGAGAACAAATTTAATTATTTTAAACATACAAGAAAAATTATGAAACTTAAAGAAATCACTAACTTGATTGATAGAATTATCGATGATATTACACTAACAAAAAAGAACAAGTTTAGGGAGAAAGGGAGTATTTATTACTGTCTAAATCAGAAGTCAAAGAAAATCCAACATTTTAAAGAAATTAGGGGCCGTTTGGTTAGGAGGGTTAAGACGGGATAACATTCGGATTAATAAGGTTTATTAAGAAGGCGTTTGGTTGTAAATCAGGCATTTGGATAATTAAGACGATTTATTAGGATTAGGTCTTAATCCCCTCACTAATTATACTGATCTCAGGGAAGTATTATTAATCCCTTCCATAATAATCCCCTCATTAATAATACTGCTAATCCTTATCCGGCAACCGAACGAGCCCTTATATTTCTATTGTATTGCGCGAGGCATAACAAGTTACAATAATTTGCTAATTCACACGTGCACCAAGGAATTCGATCGAGATAGGGAATATACATATTTTGCCCAAAACTGTCAGACGAATTTCAATTCTTCTTCAATTCAGATCTAATTTGTATCTTGAACTTTTTCTTCGATTGACATCAAATCCTAACAAATCTCCACCTAACTTTTAATCTTTCAAACCAATAATCAGAACAAACTTATCCCTCGTTCGCATCGACTGTGTTACACCAAACACTAAAATTGTCCTCCAGACAACTAAATTTTGTATCTCACTAGACAACTAGAATTGTGCAGAAAACGTGTCTTTCAAACACCCAAATGTATCCATCTATACACTCAAAAGTGTTTCGCCGATCACACAATTGTGTTTTCAAGATACTCATATGTAACATTGCTATAGACACTCAAAATTGCCTCAACTGGCAATTAGCAAATTTAATTTTCATTGTATCTTGCAAACCAAAACAGATAAAGTGACATAACTCGTTAAATCCCTAGCAAAGACCTCTTGCTCCTTGACTCCCTCTTCGCTTCCCAAATGTGCTAGTGCTACTCTAGTATAGAATACTCGAGTCATCACCTCTTTCTTCTTAACAGATTAAGATTGTGTGTGTCGACTCACTAACGATGGGTTGCCCTGTCCAACTCCATCTAGAGTAACTCGCTTCTCCACCTGTTTGTCAAACACCCCTCAAGAAGCCAGAAGTCATGCTTCCTTCAAATGTGTCTTTATCATACCCTTTTTAGTACGATGATGCTCGAAACTCGAGCAAAAAAATGTAGAACCTTGGAAGGCGTACAAGCCACCTCATTTTACCCCATTCATAATAAAGTTTGAACCTCTGCAGCCACTTATTGCTCCACCTTGAAACTGTATTCCATCTTGTCTAGCCGATTAAGCGATGTCAGATTCTTTGTTGCAAACCATTCTCTGTATTAACACATGTGATAAGAAGCCCTAGAATCAAGAATGCATGTATCTTTCATGCCTTTGTCTTCTTCGGTTACTAGATCATAGTCCTCTAAATCGTCATCTGACACAGCTGCAATTGATCCAAATTGTTCGCTCTTTTTCAACTTGGGACAATCACATTTCCAGTATCCCTTTTCCTTGTAGTAATTATAGATATCTCCCACTAAAAGAAAAACAGATTTTTGCGACTGCCAAAAGTCGTCGCGTAAACCCTTAAATCCGTCGCGGAATGTTAACGCGAGGGGGAAAACAGTCACTAAGGCAATCGTGTAAAGCCTTGTCGTGGAAAGATAAGGGGACGGAAAAAAGCAGTCGCCTTAGGTATTTGATTTTCGCGATTGCTTTTTCCATCGCATAAAAGTTTTTATTAATTTTATTTATTTAATTATTTAAATCACATTTGCAATCGCATTAGCTTAGAAAAGGAGATGGCAAATGCAATCGCCTTAGGTTTAAAAAAAGAGATGTCAAATGCAATCACCTTAGGTTAAAAAATGGAGATGGCAAATTCAATCGCCTTAGGTTAAAAAAATGAGACGGCAAATGCAATCACCTTAGGTTAAAAAAAGGAGACGGCAAATGCAATCATATTAGTTTTTATTAAAAGAGACGGGTAAAGCAGTCGCAAATGTCAATGTAAAAACAATATGAGACATCTTTCGCAATCGCGTAAAATCACTACTTATTTATATAAGATATTTTTCTCCTAAAAATAATGATGATTAATATTCAAAATAATACTATTAATTGATCCATAAATAATAATAGCTAGTAAATATATAATATTTTCAAAAGCATACATCCAAGATTAAAATTGTTCAAAAGAGTGACATTCACCATCGTACAAAAACAGACATCCACCATCATAACTCCAAAAACAGACATCCTAACATAAATCAAAAGTTATCTTGCTAATATAATACCACTAGAGAGACCAAAAATTTAATATACCATACTTGTCTTAATCATCACTCATGTGTTCATTACCCATATCATCATCAACAAGATTTGTTGAACTACCATAGGGAGTATTAGATCCACCATCAGATGTAGGAGTCCTAGAATGAAACTGGGAGGCCAAGGAGGAGGGGAATCTCCATTCTTCTCGGCACAAGCTTCCATATACAGATACAATAACTGAATGTAAGCTTTTCTTTCGAAATCTTTCTTTAAATTTTCAGCCAATTTCTCCGCATTTTCATCTAGAGCTTCTTTCGGCCTTTTCACCTCTTGAGTAGACCGTTTGAAATCTACTTGTTCGGTAAAATCCATTGAAGGCACATGATCAGACCTTTTATTCCATTTTATGTAATCAAAATAAACTAGGAAATAAGAAAATTAAGTCACCGAGTAGACATGGAGAAAGAGAGAGCGAGAGAGAGAATCACCTTGTACCTTGGAATAGAATCGGCATTGGAGGAAGAACGCCGGTGGAAGAATCGCCGCTGTCACTGGAGGAAGAACGCCGGAGGAAGAATTGCCGCTACCGCTCGAGGAATCGCCGCTGCCGTTGGAGGGGGGAGAGGAAGAGGAAACGAGAGTGAATGAGAGAGGAAAAAAAAAGAAAAGGGTTTTTCTAAATTACAGTAGTCGTGGAATCCTGGAATGCTACATAGAAAAGAAAAAGGTTTTTTAATTGTGTAATTGAATACTTTTATTTATTTTTATATAACGTGATTGCAAAATCAGTCGCCTTTAAAATAATTAAATATCTAATTTTTAAATTGTTAAATATTATCTATCTATATATAATAATAAGATAGTGGTAATTGTTTGGCCTTCGAGGGGCATTTTAGTCATTTCACGCGATGGCAAAGTGGCAAATAACAAGTCCAGAAATCCACGTGGCAGCCTCTTATTCGACGGAGTTAATTTTTTTTTTTTTTAATCATTTTGGCCACATGTCGCCTGAAGGAGGAGGGGCACTTCAGTCATTTCGTTGGCGCGTGCATAACACGCGCCGACAAGGGCGCGTTTGCTGAGCATTTCCAGTTTTTTTTCTTTTTTTGGTTGCGACACATGGCACCTCCCCATTGGCTGGACGGATTCAAAAAAAAAAATTCTCCCATTTATTTGACCTCAATTATTATATATTAACTTAATTATTTTTATTTTTATTTTTTCACCAAAATTCATAATTTTTTTTCTCTTTAATTAGATACTATTTTCATTTGATTTGGACACAGAAAAAAAAAACCATTTTTAAAAATATAAATTTCTAATTATTCTTTGTTATTTTTTATTTTTCATTTTTCAATATGGTTTTAGTCAAAATTATTTAAGTGTGAACTATTTTCTTATTATAAATGATAATGGTAATAATATTAATTTTACTAATTATAAAAATAAATAATATAAAATAAAATAAGAGTGATGGGGTATAGGATAATTAGTTGGAAGGGGTAATATGGTTATTGATTTATTTTAGTTCGATACATCAAATAATTTATTTATTTTATTTAAAAAAATTTAGGCATAGTAAATAAAATATTAATTACTTTTATTAACAATTACCCAAATAAAGTGGATAGTAAATGATTTATTTTATTTATTATTTTTTTGGTGTAAAAAAAATCAAGAATATAAAATAAAATAAAAGTGGTGGGATATAGGATGATGAGTTGGAAAGGTGTTGAATTATATATATATATATATATATATATATATATATATATATATATATATATATATATATATATATATATATATATATAATAAAATATAAGTGGATAGTAAATGATTAATTTGTTTTTTATTTTTTATTGGTTAAAATTATGGGAGTAGTAAATTACACGGGCATAAGGGCAACTCCAATGGGAGGAGTTAGCAAAAGGTACCAAAATCAAATTTTGGTACCTTTCACACACTATTCATTGGGTACCAAATTTACATCTCCAATGGAGAGAGTTAACTTAAGGTACCAAAATCAAATTTTGGCATATTTCAAAAATTTTAACTAATTAAATATTTTTAGTAATTACATATGAATGATTATTTTATTATTATTATTAATTTATTTATTTTATTATTATTATTAATATTTTTTATTATTATTTTATTATTATTATTATTATTTTATTATTATTATTATTATTATTATTATTATTATTATTATTATTACTATTATTTTATTATTATTATTATTGTTATTATTATTTTAACTAATTAAAATAATAATAATAATAATATGAAACTTTGGAAAAGAGTGATTGCACAAAGGCTGAGAAAAATTGTGGATATTTCGGATAACCAATTTGGGTTTATGCCAGGAAGATCGACTATGGAGGCAATATATCTTATGAGACAAACCATGGAGAAATATCGGGATCAAAAGAAAAATTTGCATATGATTTTCATTGATTTGGAGAAGGCATATGATAAAGTGCCAAGAGAGGTACTTTGGTGGGCATTAGCAAAGAAGGTTGTTTCAAAGAAATATATTGATATTATCAAGGACATGTATAATGGAGTTAGTACTTGTGTACAGACTAGTGTTGAAAAGACTGAAGAGTTTCCTATAAAGATTGGAGTGCATCAAGGTTCCGCACTTAGCCCCTTTCTTTTTGCTTTGAGAATGGACGAATTGACGAGGTCAGTCCAAGATGATATACCAAAGTGTATGCTATTCGCAGATGATATTGTGCTGATTGATGAGACAAGAGAGGGTGTTGAAAGTAAATTGGAGTTGTGGAGACACACTTTGGAATCTCGAGGTTTTCGATTAGCGAAGCAAGACCGAATATTTGGAGTGTAAGTTCAGCAGAGTTGGAAGTAGGGAGGCAGGGGCGGTCACATTTGATGGAAATATTATCCAAGCTTCTGAGTTTTTTCGCTATCTTGGATCCATTATCCAAAAGGATTGAGAATTAGATGGAGATGTGGCTCATAGGATTAAAGCAGGTTGGTTGAAGTGGAAGAGTGCTACAGGGTTTCTATGTGATCGCGGCATGCCCAATAGATTAAAGGGAAAATTCTACTGCACGACAATTAGGCCGGCATTGCTTTACGGCACCGAATGTTGGGCCGTGAAACAGTGTCACGTGCATAAGATGAATGTGGCGGATATGCGTATGCTTCGATGGATGTGCGGTCATACAAGAAAGGATCGGTTGGGGAATGAGGTGATCAGAGGTAAAGTAGGAGTTGCGCCCATTGAGGATAAAATGAGGGAAAATCGTCTACGGTGGTTTGGACATGTGAGAAGGAGACCGAGTGATGCACCGGTTAGGAGGCCGGAACAGTGAAGAAATGATAAAATGGCGAGAGGTAGGGGAAGACCCAAAACAAACTTGGATTAGAGTAATTGAAAATGATATGATTACTTGGAGTGGATGAAAGTATGGTGTTGAAGAGGCCGGAGTGGAGGGCAAAAATCCATGTGGGTGGTTGATTTTTTTTTTTTTTTATTTTTTTTATTATTTTTTTTTATTTTTATTTTTTTAATTTAATTTTATTTTTTATTCATTTTTTTCACGATAACATATGAGGATTCATGTTAGCCGACCCCAAATTATTTTGGGACTAAGGCTTTGTTGTTGTTGTTGTTGTTGTTGTTGACACTTGGCGTTCTGTTATTGGCGGATTGAATTTTTGTTTTTTTATTTTTAACCCATTTCTCTTACCTAAATTATTTTATAATAAATTAATTTTTTTTTAATTTTTTTTACACCAAAATTCATAATTTTTTTCCTCTTTAAATAGATACTATTTTTATTTAATTTGGACACAGAAAAAAAAACCATTTTTTTGAATATAAATTTCTTAATTATCCTTTCTTAATTTTTCTTTTTTATTTTTCAATATGTTTTGAGTCAAAATTATTTAAGTGTGAAGTATTTTTTTTAATTATAAATGATAATGATAATAATATTAATTTTATCAATTATAAAAATAAAGAATATAAAATAAAATAAAATCGATGGGGTATGTGATAATGAGTTGGAATGGATAATATGGTTATTGGGTTTATTTTAATTTGATACATAAAAAAATTTATTTATTTTATTTAAGAACAAATTAAAGCATAGTAAATAAATTATTAATGAAGACGAATATCGGGAAAGATCGTCATCATTTTTAAAATTTTGATTGAAGTGCATGTTAATATTCTAAGAAATATAGATAGTATAAATTGGTATTTTAAAAGAGGGTGACGAAGAAGTGGGTTGGATTGGGTTTGATGAGGTAGTGGAGGGTTTGGGGAATTTTTTTTCATTTAACACAGGTGTTGAATTATTTTTTGAACATTTATTTGAGAAATGAGATAATTAGTATAATAAAATTTTAGTCCAAAATTAGATTAGTTTCTTGATTTAATTTTTTTTATTAATTTAATACACATAATAGAAGTGAATATAATATATTTTTAAAAATAAGCATAAAATAATTAGTTATAACTCGCTATCTCTCTCTATATATATAAAAATACTAGCATAAGTTTTAAAATAAACGAGGGCACATTTGTAGTTACTTGGTTAGGATTGAAAATCTATGGAGGATAAAAAGATTGATTTTTTTTTAAATATAGCTTTTTAAAAAATTATATATCAAAATAACATTTTCAAAAACTTAAGTACCAAACTAGCACTTTTGACTTGAAATCCGGAATTGGTAATTTCGGATTATTGGTAATTCCGGATTATGAAATCCGGAATTACCAATTCCGAATTTGATTTTTTTTTTTTTTTCAAAATTGAATTTCCAAAAATAATAATTCCGTAAATAGGCGGCGATCGCGCCCTAAAATAGAGTGATCGCTCATGTGTACTCCGGCGGTACCAATTCCGGATTCTATTTTTATTTTTATTTTTTCCAAAAAAGATTAAATGAGGAAATAAAAAAATATATTCTGAAAAAAAGAGAGGGCGATCGCTCTACTTAAGGGGCGATCGCTCCTTAGATGCGTATCTTCAAATCCGGAAATGCAAATTCCGAATTTGCTTTAATTTGAATCCGGGGCTGCCATTTCCGGATTCAAATTTTGAATTCCTACTACCATTAACTCTTATTGTTCATGGAAGAAAGGAAGAAGAAGGAGTGCAGAGAGTGAGATAGATAAAGAAAGAATTAAGGAGAAGAGAAGAAGTTTAAAGAGTTGTGAGAGAAAGTGTTAGTTTGGTACTTAAAAATGGTTAGTTATATTTCTTTTTTTAATTTGTTTTGAGTTGTTAATTTTAACTATATAAATTTTTTTAAGAATTTTTATTTGTGCATTTTTTATATTTTGTTGTTAAAATGATTTATGTACTTAATTTTTGATTGTCAATGAATTAAACAATTGTAATTTAATTTTTGCCTAGTTAGAATTTTCTTAAGTTAGGTTTAAAATAAAGTGTTTGTTATAATTACTTTGACAAACATGTTGCAATTTTTCTATTTAAATGTAGCAAAACTTTAAGTCCCATTTAAATTTAATTACTATTAAATTTTTTTATTTCAGATGAATCAACATGTACAACAACAATTTATTGATCATGGGCCAATCGATCCTCATGTATTGACTTCTCAGGATACACATAGATCTAAATATATTTGGGAGGGACAAGAGTTACCCAATTTAAGACCTAGGCGTGGTCCAGTACTTCCACCTAGAGTTGATTGGAGGATAGAAGAGAAGCTTATAAATAGTGGATTTTATGGAGTGTATTTATTAGGTCATATACAATATGATTGGCATTTGATTGAGGCTTTGATTGAAAGATGACGTCCAGAGACCCACACTTTTCACTTACCTGTAGGGGAGATGACCATCACCTTAGAGGATATTGGCATGTTGTGTGGTCTTCCTGTAGACGGAATGGCGGTGACTAGTTCAGAAACTAGTAGGAGTGCTTGGGCATGGGTTGAGATTGTTGAGGAGTTATTTGGGGTTGCACCATGGGTGTGACATCAAAAGAGGTGGAATGATATCAATGAGATGGGTTCTAGGACACTTCCCTCATTTTGAACAGCTTCCCAATAATGCGTCCGAGCATATGATTGAGACATATACTCGAGCATACATTTTCTTATTATTGGGGTCATACATTATGCCCGTCTCGTCTGATAACCTAGTGAAGTTGATGTACCTCGCACTTCTTAGGGATATAAATAATATTGGTACGTACGGTTGGGGTAGTGGAGCGTTGGCCTTCTTGTATAGGGAGATGTGTGTAGCATCTCGGCCACGATTCAAAAGGGTGTGGTGGCTTCTTAACCATTGTACGGGTATGTCTATTATATATGATTACATTATGCTAGTGGACTTAACTCATTTGTACGTAATGATAATTTTTTTATAGCTTTGGGCATGGGAGAGGTTGTTGTGTACACAACCTAGGAGACATGCGAAATAACACTTCTTGGATTGCAACCGGTGGGTTACAGTATATTTCAATTACTTCATTTTGTAAATGATACATTTTGTAATATATCGCTTTTTTACTCATTATTTTTTATGTCAATTGTTTCATATGTAGGTGGAAGGGTCCATTGTCGTATACTTCGTGGATTGCCCATAACCTGCAAGGCTATCGAGACCAGTTGTCATATTTAGAGAATGATCGTGTTGTGTGGCGGCCATACAACGGTGTGCCGATTCGAATTTACGCCTTCGGGGCCAAGCTATATGGAGGGCGAAGGTGCCCTCATCTGCTTTGAGAGGGTTGAATGGCACTTTCCGGATCGCGTAATGCGACAATTTGGGATGGTTCAAGGTGTGCTGATGGCTGCGACACCGGTTTGGACTTGCATCGAGATTAGTCGGCAAGGTCGGTCGGGCGTTAGCTGGATGCAACAACATGATCGGCACATAGCAAGGTGGAATGAACGGGAGTTTAATGTCGTTGATGGAGAGTTTGGTGAAGTGGATATGAGTTACCATCACCCCTATTTGACATGGTATAGGCGTATTACTCGATCGCTCATCCACAATTCGTCTAATGTGGAGGGACTAGGGTTCGTGCCACGTTCGGCGGTTATGAGGGTGTGGTAAGTTATATATTACATACAATGATTTTACAAAAAACAATACCATTTTTCCATATTAATTAATTTTAGTTCATTGTTTTGAGCAGATTCAAAGTCTCCAAGGGATGTACTTATACGACGGAATGCCACATCCTTGGAAGACCTGGCGAATTACACTCAACAATGTGTCACTAACACACTGACACATATTAGGGAGCAGCAACGACTACAAGCCCAAGCTCCCCCAACGGTTGATCATGCTGGCGAAGAGGAGCCACAGAGAGGAGAATCGGGTTCGTAGGCGTGGCGGATACCAACAGTGCAGGATGAGCCGGAGATGCGGGATCAATACGGTGATATGCATCGGTTTGAGTTCGATCGAGACAGTAGTTCACTCGAGACGGGACCGGGTAATTCTTTTACCGAATTGATGAATCAGTTTGATTTCACCCAACCGCCTCAGAGCTCCTTCCCTTCTTCTAGCAATTATAATCAGACGCCTGAGCAGACATTCGGGATTCCGGAATTTAGGCCTAGTTTCCATTTGCCTCGTGTGCAGTTTTCAGAAAGTCCCGACGGATCATCCTCATCCTCATCTCAACAATCTAGATCAGGTGGTCGTCGTACGCCGAGGAGAGGGAGTAGGATTCGCAATCCCCCTGATGAATTTACCCCGTCTAATTATCCTTGACTGGTATCCTACGTGACCGGGATGTGGTCAATTTTCTATAATTTTGTTTTAGTTAATTTTTTAAATGATAAAATACTACATAATTGTATATAGAGAAATGCATATTCCTTATGATTTTTGTTTTATTTCTATTTTATTGATTTCTAATTTTTATGTACTGACAATGTAGTCTTTAAGGGCGTTCTAGACATTTCCCAGGCGAGTGGACGACAAGCCCCGACAACGGTGCGTGAAGAAGGAAGATGATTTTTTTTTCTGATCATAAAAATAAAGAATATCAAATAAAATAAAATAATAATAATAATTTTAATGATCATAAAAATAAAGAATATAAAATAAAATAAAATAAAAGTGGTGGAATATAGGATGATGAGTTGGAATGGTGTTGAATTTGGATTTTTGTAATGAATGTGGTTTCGCTTCTATTTAATAAGTGAGATGGGGTAATATGGTTATTGTGTTTACTTTAGTTCGATATATAAAATAATTTATTTAATTTAAAAAAAAAAATCTTTGAAGCATAGTAAATAAAGTATTAATAAATTTATCGACTTTTCTATTTGTCTCAAAATATTGTGTATTTATAAAGACGAATATCGGGAAAGATGGTCATCATTTTTTAAATTTTGATTGAAGTGTATTTCAATATTATAAGAAATAAAGATGGTATAAATTTGTATTTTAAAAGAGAGAGAGAAAGAAGTGGGATGAGTTTGATTAGGAAGTGGGGGTTTGGGAAAATTTCTTTTCATTTAACGAAATTGTTAGTATTTTTAGGATTTTTATTATTCTCCTAAAAATTAAATAAGTTACATTGAAAATAAATATCATAATTATGTTCATAATGAGTTAATATAAATAAATATGACATAATTTTTTAGATGTACGAGCATGACTTAATGAAAAGTTTTCATTTGAAAAAGAATGATATTAATTTTTATTAGATAACTGTACTATCTTTTTGGTATGAACAAATCTTTTGTTTTTATTTAAAAAATTCTCTTATAAAAAAGAAATAAAATATCATCTTTTTTAACTAGATTTCCAATCTTCACATTTTTTTACTAATTTCAATAAATTATTTCGTATGTGATTCGTGTGTTTTATTTACTTTTTTAAATAATAAAATACTACAGAATTGTATATGGAGAAATGCATATTCCTTATGATTTTTGTGTTTATTCCTATTTTATTGTTTTTTATTTTTTATGTATTGACAATGTAGTCTTTAAGGAATTATTTCATAATGTATAAACGAATTGATTTTTTTATTTATTTTAGTTCAGTTTTTGTCTTTTGAATATACAGTAATGTCCCGTGCATCGCACGGGAGTCAATCTAGTATTTTTATAAAACGCAATTGCTAAAGCCATCGCCTTTGATAAAAATACAATCGTGTTAGAATTTCACATTCCCACGTCCGGACTACATTGTTAGCGCCAGAGGAAAAGCATATATGTGATGGCATCCGTGACTGCTTAGCCATCACGCTAACCTAATGTGACTGCACTAAATGCAGTCACAAAAGCCGTCTCCTTATATAATCAAACGCGATTGATTTTTTTGCCATCGCCAAAAGCAATCGCGAAAATTCAGTTTTCTTGTAGTGTCCAGATATAGGACCCCTTTTAGAAAAACCCGCATTTTCATCTAGAGCTTCTTTTGGCCTTTTCACCTCTTGAGTAGACCGTTTGAATGCTACTTGTTCGGTAAAATCCATTGAAGGCACATGACCAGACCTTTTATTCCATTTTATGTAATCAAAATAAACTAGGAAATAAGAAAATTAAGTCACCGAGTAGACATGGAGAAAGAGAGAGCGAGAGAGAGAGAATCACCTTGTACCTTGGAATAGAATCGGCATTGGAGGAAGAACGCCGGAGGAAGAATCGCCGCTGCCACTGGAGGAAGAACGCCGGAGGAAGAATCGCCGCTACCGCTGGAGGAATCGCCGCTGCCGTTGGAGGGGGGAGAGGAAGAGGAAACGAGAGTGAATGAGAGAGGAAAAAAAAAAGAAAAGGATTTTTCTAAATTACAGTAGTCGTGGAATCCTGGAATGCTACATAGAAAAGAAAAAGGTTTTTTAATTGTGTAATTGAATACTTTTTATTTATTTTTTATATAACGTGATTGCAAAATCAGTCGCCTTTAAAAATAATTAAAAATCTAATTTTTAAATTGTTAAATATTATATTTTTATAAAACGTGATTGCTAAAGCCATCGCCTTTGATAAAAATACAATCGTGTTAGAATTTCACATTCCCACGTCCGGACTACATTGTTAGCGCCAGAGGAAAAGCATATACGTGATGGCATCCGTGACTGCTTAGCCATCACGCTAACCTAATGTGACTGCACTAAATGCAGTCACAAAAGCCGTCTCCTTATATAATCAAACGCGATTGATTTTTTTGCCATCGCCAAAAGCAATCGCGAAAAGTCAGTTTTCTTGTAGTGTCCAGATATAGGACCCCTTTTAGAAAAACTCTTATTTCTCATACATTGGCCCCTATTGCCCTCCGCAACCAAACCTGATAACTTAAATTATATACATATATCACTTGCCTTTCGGAGCATATCTCTAGTCTTGAAGCCAGACTTGACCTCTTCCAAATTAACTGTGTCATTACCATTACTGTAGGAGTCTGCATGCCTCTCATATGACAATAGTAAAGAAACCAACTGAATAATAGCAACATCTTCATCATCTATTTTTAATTTCATTATTACGCAATTCAAGTAATAAAGCAGTAAATCGATTTTGGCAATCCTTAATGAAGTACCTTCGGACATTCGGAGAGCAAAAAGTTTCTACTTTATGTACAACTTATCCGCTAGAGATTTCGTTAGTAATATATTCTCCGACAATAATCACAAAGCCCCACCTAAATCACTACAGCCAGCAACATCCGTCAAGATGTCATCATCAAGACTCTTGGTGATTTGAGAATGGATCTTCTCATAATAGTGATTAGGTTTGCTACATCTTTCGCTTTCTCTTCCGAGCTTTCCAACGTGGGAACGGTCGCTACCTAGCCTACCTTACCCTTTGAATCACCCTTGTGATTTCTAATTGTAGCAGCCATTGGAGTACATGAGTCTTTGTCTCTCAACAAAGCATTTATCTTAATTTGCTATAAAAATTGTTCCTCATATTAAACTAGTTGAGCGTTGGCTACATATCTAAATCCAGCTTCTCTCTTGCAGTGGAATACCTCAGACGCTATTCATCCCTGCTTTGATGCCACTTTGTTAGAACAGTTAGTAGAGAATATGACAATCACAACATACACATGTTGGGTTTCGAGGGTCCATGCGCAGCGGAATAATGCAAATAACTCGAATACCCAAAACCCTATAATCCGTTCTAGATGAATAATTAAGAAGTATGAATTAGGGTTACCAACCTCGAGTGCCTTTGTCGTTGATATACGTGCTCTAACTCCAGATTGAAGAATTAGCAAATCTTCAATCAACAATGCTTGAACCACGAATGAGAGATCTTGATTTGCGAAGATCCTCTACGAGTATCCACGCGATGAACGAACCCTAGAACTCTTTCTAGGAGGATTGCTAGACCCCTTGATTGAAACCTTTTCAATCTATATGCATTATGGAATTGGTGTGATGATTTTCAATTCACAATTGAAAAACTTCTCTATTTTGTCTTTCTCAAAGCTCAAAATTCGTGACTGGCTGCTAGGGTTGAAGAGGGATTCTATTTATACTCAATAAATATTATGCCCTATTAAAACCCTTGGGAAAAAACGGTTTCAGCATTCAGCGAACATGGGCGGTCGCCCATCAGGACATGGGCGGTCACCCATGTGTACAGAGCTTAATCCCATCCTCCGAAAACCCATATGGGCGGTCGCTCATAAGGTCATGGGCGGTCGCCCATGTGTCCAGAGCTTAATCCCTTATTCGAAAACCAACATGGGCGGTCGCCCATAAAGACAAGGGCGGTCACCCATCTAGACAGTCTCGAATGCCCAGTTTTCAAATAACATGGGCGGTCGCCCATAGCACCTTGGGCGGTCGCCCAACACACCAGAATCCATAATTCCATTTTTGACAATTCGTTCGATGCGTGTGACCCCATAGGACTATATTATGTTGACAATGAGTTCGATCACATCGATCCTCATAAGCCATGAGCGGACTCTAGCAAGCCATCACGCCTGCCCAAATAATATAATATCAAGTTCGTTTTTCCTACATAGAACATATCACAATCCCATTGTCACATGATGTTATATTGAACATGAGTCATGGTCCACGTCAACTCATATTGTTCAATGCTTTCTCGTTACTAAGTAAATTGATTAATCGAATGACATTAATCATATTAATTCATTCGGGCATGGCCATGCACTACATCAATCTTACTTACGAGTGGCCAAGCAAACATCTCTCTTTACGAGGGACAATTTCCATCTTGACTTATCATTCTTCCCAACAAGAATCATATCATGCCAATGATAGCCCTTATTGTCATCCGGTTAAAGACAACGTTAAACTATATCAAACATGATATTCATCAAGCGGAAGACAATGATAATCTTAGGTCAAAGGATATCAATGATATGACTATATGAGATTTAATTATGACATATGACCATGACATAAATCTCATAATGGGTCAAGTCCAGTACCTTGTTCTCTAACAAGTACCCATGAATCTAATGTGCATCTCCATGCATATAATCATCACATGATTATCCATTAGACTTTATACTAGTGCTTCATAAGTACTAGGGACACGATTATTATAACTAAACATGCAAACACATATAATAATCAAATAAACAATCTCATATATAAATGAACAATGACATTACATAAAGGTCTATCTCTATAGGCCTAGGGCACTAACACCTACAGTCTCCCACTTGCACTAGGCCCAGTCACTCATGTATCTTATACCCATAGACCTAACATGACCATCATGTTTAGCTTGTGGCAAAGGCTTGGTGAGAGGGTCCGAAATATTGTCATCCGTTGGTACCTTGCATATCTTGACGTCCTCCCTTTAACAGATTTTTCGAATGAGGTGAAAGCGTCTCAAAATGTGTTTGGATCGCTGATGTGACCTTGGTTCTTTTGCTTGGGCAATAGCACCATTATTGTCACAGAACAGCTCTATCGGGTTAGTGATACTCGGAATGACTTCTAAGTCACTAACGAACTTCTTGATCCAAACCGCCTCCTTAGCTGCATCCGATGCTGCTATGTATTCGGCTTCTGTTGTAGAATCAGCAACAGTGCTCTGCTTGGAACTCTTCCAACAAACAGCACCTCCATTTAGCATAAAAACAAAACCAGACTGCGATCTATAGTCATCTTTGTCGGTTTGAAAGCTTGCATCTGTGTAACCCTTTACAACTAGATCATCTTCCATTCCTCCAAATACCAAGAATACATCCATAGTCCTTCTCAAGTACTTAAGGATATTCTTCACAGCTATCCAATGGTTCTCACCAGGATCAGACTGGTATCTACTCGTTGCGCTTAGAGCGTACGAGACATCGGGTCTAGTACATAACATGGCATACATGATAGACCCAATTGCCGAAGCATATGGTATATCACTCATCCTCTTTCGCTCATCATTTGTCTTAGGACAATGAGTCTTGCTAAGAGTAATGCCGTGTCCCATTGGTAAGTTCCCTCTCTTAGAATTTTCCATGCAGAATCTTCTAAGGACCTTGTCAATATATGTACTCTGACTCAAACCAATCATCCTTCTTGATCTATCTCTATAGATCTTGATACCAAGGATATAAGCCGCCTCACCCATATCTTTCATTGAAAAACATTTTCCTAACCAGACTTTACGCCTCAAGTGCAGGAACATTGTTTCCAATGAGTAAGATGTCATCGACATACAACACCAGAAATAGCACTATGCTCCCACTTATTTTCTTGTATACACAAGGTTCATCTTCATTTTTGATGAAGCCAAACTCTTTGACTGATTCATCAAAACGTAGATTCCAGCTCCGGGAAGCTTGCTTCAATCCATAAACGGATCTCTGCAACTTACACACTTTGTTAGAACCCTTTGGATCGACAAACCCTTCAGGCTATATCATGTATACATCCTCAAGTAGGTTTCCGTTAAGAAACGCTGTTTTGACGTCCATTTGCCATATCTCATAGTCGTAATATGCGGCTATGGCAATTAGGATTCTAATAGACTTAAGCATTGCTACGGGCGAAAAGGTTTCATCATAGTCAACGCCATGAATCTGCCTATACCCCTTAGCAACTAGCCTAGCCTTATAAGTATGTACCTTCCCATCCATGTCGGTTTTCTTTTTGAAAACCCACTTACACCCTATGGTTTTTACACCTTCGGGTGGATCAATCAAGTTCCAAACTTGATTATCGTACATGGATTTGATTTCGGATTCCATGGCTCCTAGCCACTTGTCCGAATCAGGAGTGGACATCGCCTCTTGATAGGAAGTAGGTTCATCATTCTCAATGATTTCTACTTCATTACTTTCCGTCATGAGAAATCCATATCTCTCAGGTTCGGATCGTATCCTATCCGATCTGCGAAGAACTTGTGTATCTTGAACCGGTTCCACAACATCTTGTGAATTTGGTTCCGTCTCTACTATTGGCTCTATGTCATTTTCAGGTTCTTGAATTTCTTCAAGATCAATTTTACTCTTTCTCTAGAAAGACACCATTTCGAGCAACAAACACTTTGTTCTCGGATTGGTTGTAAAATGGGTATCCTTTCGTTTCCTTAGGATTACCAACGAAAATACATTTATCAGATCTAGGTGCAAGTTTATGTTCAGAAACCAATTTCTTTACATAAGCCTCACATCCCCAAATCTTCATGAAAGATAAGCTAGGCTTTCTTTCATGCCACATCTCATGTGGAGTTTTAGGAGCCGATTTAGTAGGGACCTTGTTAAGTGTGAAAGCGGTTGTTTCCAGTGCATGTCCCCAAAAGGAAATAGGAAGGTTCACTTGACTCATCATCGATCGAACCATATCTAATAGAGTTCGATTTCTCCTCTCGGACACACCATTCCATTGTGGTGTTCCGGGTGGAGTAAGTTCTGAAACAATTCCACAACTTTTCAGATGATCGTCAAATTCTTGGCTCAAATATTCACCACCTCGATCGGATCGAAGTGTTTTAATAGTTTTGCCAAGTTGATTTTGTACTTCACTTTGAAATATTCTAAATATCTCAAATGCTTCACTTTTGTACTTCATCAGATAGACGTAGCCATATCTGGATAAGTCATCAGTGAACGTTATGAAGTACCGAAATCCTCCCCTAGCAATGCTATTCATTGGTCCACATACATCAGTATGTACGAGAGCCAACAAATCACTAGCCCTTTCACTACTCTTAGTAAAAGGTGCTTTAGTCATCTTGCCCAATAAACAAGACTCGCAAACATCATATGATTCATAATCATATGAGTCTAAATATCCATCTTTGTGGAGTTTAGAGATGCGTTTCTCGTTTATGTGCCCAAGACGGCAATGCCATTTATATGTGTCATTCACATTATTTGGTTTGGATTTCTTACTAACATGATAGACATTATCAACATTATTCTCAACATCCAAGACATAAAGGCCATTAAAAGAATGAGCAACACAATAAAGCATGTCATTCAAATAAATTGAAAATTTCTTATTCGCAATAAGAAAATTGTAACCCTCATTGTCTAAACATGAAATAGAAATAATGTTTCTGCTCAAATCCGGAACATAATAACAGTTATTTAAAACTAAAATTAATCCGCTAGGTAAAGTGACTTCGTAAGTCCCTACGGCCAATGCAGCAACTCTTGCTCCATTTCCAACCCGTAGATCTACTTCACCCTCTTTGAGCGACCTCCTATTCTTAAGTCCCTGCACATTTAGACAAATGTGAGATCCACATCCGGTATCTAATACCCAAGAACTAGAAGTAGAAAGTAGAACATCTATCATATAGATACCTGAAGTCGTGGCAATCACATTGCCCTTCTTCTTCAGCCCTTCCTGATAAGCTTTGCAGTTACGCTTCCAATGCCCAGTTTCATTGCAATGGTAGCATACTGTAACGATGTGCCATTAAAACGGAGTCGCCACGCCATTTTTATTTTAAGGGCCAAAACTTTGAAAAAAGCCCGAGATCAGAGATTTAGGTTCGGAGGTCATGTTACGCGTCGGGAAG
The DNA here is from genome assembly GCA_022495995.1 of Adenophora triphylla var. japonica. Lineage (NCBI taxonomy): Eukaryota > Viridiplantae > Streptophyta > Magnoliopsida > Asterales > Campanulaceae > Adenophora > Adenophora triphylla. The sequence goes on from JAFEMH010003129.1 coordinate 114,282, forward strand.
GACGTTAGTGTGCACCCGACGCGCCTCGCAAAACGAGTCTTCCAAACATTTGAAATCCTTTTGTTGTGTGTGTGTGTGTGTGTTTTGACCAAAATAATTTGAAACTGGGAAAAGTGAAAATTGGGATCTCTTTTTAAGACTTTAAACTGATCCCATGATTTTTTGGAGAATTTTTGGGTTGAGTCTTGGCACTCAAAAGATTTTTGGATTTGAAAAGCAATTCTGCCAGAATGAAAGAAGGCAGTTGACCCTTGACTTTGAAATGGACTTAAAGGCTTCAAAACCTCAGAATCTGGGGAAAGTCCGAGAATGAAAGTTGCTTAAAACACCCTAAATAGGGTTTCTGCAAAGAAACTTTCCATTTTGGAAGTAATTTGAGGGGTCAAAACCTTCTGGAAATCTCAGATGTGAAATCTGGATTTCTAGAAGCTGATGAACTGGCCTCTAAAAGAAAAATTGAAAAAAGGAGTTTTACTTACTCAAAAAATAAAATAAAAATATGTATGGAAAGATCTGGATGTTGGCTACAAAAAGTGTTTTGTAGTCAACACCCAATTCCAAGTTTTACTGGGTCCAAAAAATAAGAAAATGGACTGAGGTCTCAGAACAATGCTACTGGACAGCAAGATGTTCTTGAGGGAAAATGTGATTTTTTGGGGGATTTGCATCTATGTTCACCCCATTTTCATCCCTAGACTTGATACCACTACTTTTTATTGAGTGGTTATCATATTCAAGTCATCCTTGGGGAATTTATGGGGTTTAAACATGTCCTTTGCAAAGGGAAAGGGGATATTTTGTAGAAATGAAATTAAAGAGAAACACTCAATTTAGAGATTTAAAATATAGACCATTTGAGATGGTCATTCATGAAGATGAACTTCAAGATGACCATCTTGGGTCAAAACTCAAGTTAAACTAAACATCAAGTAGATCCAAGTAAGAAGAACAAGATGAACAAGAAGTCAAAAGTGAATTTTAGGGTTTTGAGAAGGAGGGCTTTACCAATGGTGACACCCTATCTTCCTAGGCTTGGAATTTGACTTGAGGAGTATCAAGATTTGGTGTTTGGCTTGAGGAGTATCAAGATTTGATGTTTGGATTTGTGTTTGGAGTGAGATTGGGAAAGATTCAAGAGAAAATGGTGGCAATCAAGGGATTCCCACTGTTTTCTCTCTATATTTCGCCAGAACTTCGTTGCTATGATCAAATTGTGTTGTGTAAACTGAGAGAGGAGGGTTTAATTTATAGGCCCTCTGAAAACTCAAAGATGTCCGCGCGGAGGTCCCTGTAAAACGTGCCTGGTGCATTAAATGCTGCTCCAGGCTTTGAACAGGAAGAATATTTTTCAAAATATCAGCAGAAATTGTTTTTCAACTTGCTGTTTCGGGATTTTCTTAATTCTTTTGCTTTTTTGGATTCCTTTTTTGGTTTAACTTTAAATAGCAAACCCTAACCTACCCTTGCTTGGTTAGAAAGGTTAGAGATTGTTAGAAATGTTAGAAATGTTAAAACTTTCGTTAACTTTCTAACGAAAAAGCTACCAACTCAAATTGGAGCACTTACAGTAGCCCCTCGGCGACGGTGCTTTCGAAGGAAGCGGGGTCGTCGATAAGAGTAAGGCTCCATATTTGATAGGATGATCAAGTGATCGAGTGGCTGAACCTATTCAATAGGCTACCTACGTATCCCGAATGGGAATCAAGCCAGTCGTAGTTCGGGTCTTTGACCACAGGAATGATTGTTTTTAAGGTATCAACACGGAGATGATGGCGTTTTAGGCGCCTCGGACCTTGAAGATGATGGCGTTTTAGGTGCCTCGAACCTTGAAGATGGCGTTTTAGGTGCCTCGAACCTTAGAGATGGCGTTTTAGGTGTCTCGAACCTTGATGGTGGGGATAGATGGTCCTCTGGTGGACTTTGCTTGAAAGGATCGGTCTTACGTCTGCTGCCGAAGGAAAGGATGACCATTTTGGTCGAGTGGCTGGACCTAATGATAGGCTACCTACGTATCCCGAGTGGGAATCAAGCCGGCCGTAGTTCGAAATTTACTCGAGATTTCGTTGGCTTCGCTGGGGAAAATCAGACGTATTCGTTGGGGAAATCGGTCTTACGTTTCTTTGCCGGAATGATTTTGATGAAAGATACGGGATCCGTTATCTTTCTCGGGGCACTCGGTCTTACGTTTAACTGCCGGGAATGATTTTGATGAAAGATACGGGATCTCGTTATCTTTCTCGGGGCACTCGGTCTTACGTTTAACTGCCGGGAATTTCTTTTGAGAGGGTATGAACCTAAATGGGAACTTAGTTCAGGAGTATGAACCTAAGTTGAGGTTCGGTTCAGGAGTATGAACCTAATGGAGACTTAGTTCAGGAGTATGAACCTAAGTTGAGATTTTGTTCAGGAGTATGAACCTAAATGGGAACTTAGTTCAGGAGTATGAACCTAAATGGGAACTTAGTTCAGGAGTATGAACCTAAGTTGAGGTTCGGTTCAGGAGTATGAACCTAAATGGAGACTTAGTTCAGGAGTATGAACCTAAGTTGAGGTTCGGTACCTGATGGAGGCTATTTGAAGGTGTTCTTGCTGGGGAAGACTCGGGCTTACGAGAACCATCGGGAAGAAAGGTGATCAATGTCGGTCAAGTGGATGGACCAAGGATTGACTGTATCTGGGGGTCACCCGAGGATTGACTATTTTAGGGAAGTCGTCCTGAGATTGATCGTATTTGGGAGTCACCAGGGATTGACTATTTTAGGGAAGTCGCCCTATGATCTGACTATTTTGGGAAGTCGCCCTATGATCTGACTATTTTTGGGAAGTCGCCCCGTGGTTTGACTATTTTTGGGAAGTCACCCTATGATCGACTATTTTAGGGAAGTCGCCCTATGATCTGACTATTTTTGGGAAGTCGCCCCGTGGTTTGACTATTTTTGGGAAGTCGCCCTATGGTTTGACTATTTTTGGGAAGTCGCCCTATGGTTTGACTATTTTTGGGAAGTCACCCTATGATCTGACTATTTTTGGGAAGTCGCCCTATGGTTTGACTATTTTGGGGAAGTCACCCTATGATCTGACTATTTTTGGGAAGTCGCCCTATGATCTGACTATTTTTGGGAAGTCGCCCTGTGGTTTGACTATTTTTGGGAAGTCGCCCTATGGTTTGACTGTTTTGGGGAAGTCGCCCTATGGTTTGACTGTTTTGGGGAAGTCGCCCTATGGTTTGACTATTTTTGGGAAGTCACCCTATGATCTGACTATTTTTGGGAAGTCGCCCTATGGTTTGACTGTTTTGGGGAAGTCACCCTATGATCTGACTATTTTTGGGGAAGTCGCCCTATGATCTGACTATTTTTGGGAAGTCGCCCTGTGGTTTGACTATTTTTGGGAAGTCGCCCTATGGTTTGACTGTTTTGGGGAAGTCGCCCTATGATCTGACTATTTTTGGGAAGTCGCCCTGTGATCTGACTATTTTTGGGAAGTCGCCCTATGGTTTGACTGTTTTGGGGAAGTCACCCTAAGGTTTTGACTGTTTTGGGGAAGTCGCCCTATGATCTGATGATAATGTTCTTTTAGAAAAGTAGTTGACTAAGATATGCTTTCATTACACCGTCTTTGTGCTTACCCGTAGTTCTTCGGAAGGGCTGAGGCTACGGGCTGATGTTGATGAAGAGTTGTTAAGTTCTTTGTTCGTGGGACGGTTTCTTGACGATTTGCTTGTCTTTGGAAGCATTTTGACCTGAAGGAGGAGTTTGGTTGAGTGCGCATCTTCTGGTGATCGTCAACCTTGTAGCGGTGGTTGAGCTTGTATTCACATTGGGACTTCTTGCTTTTGAGAACTTGGTGTCTCGACCGCATTGTATTGGAGAGCTTGGCGTCTCGACCTTCTTGCCTTGGAGAACTTGGCGTCTCGGACCGATTTGTATTTGAGAACTTGGCGTCCCCGACCGATTTGTATTGGAGAACTTGGCGTCTCGACCGGCGGCATTTGATTTGCATTTGAGAACTTGGCGTCCACGACCGAACCGTATTTGAGAACTTGGCGTCTCGGACCAGGATTTGTATTTGAGAACTTGGCGTCTCGACCAAGCTGGCATTTGATTTGCATTTGAGAACTTGGCGTCCACGGCCGATTTGCATTTTGAGAACTTGGCGTCCACTGACCGAGCTTGTATTCGAGAACTTGGCGTCTCGGACCAATTGTAGACATTTGGAGGTGGTCTTCATTGGGGGCTGTTTTCATCCATTTGTGGACATTGGGGGTCGTCTTTAGCAAGTTGCAGACGCCGGAGCTTGTCTTTGCCAAACTGTAGATCTTTGGAGGCCGTCTCCATCCGTTTGTGGACATTGGAGGTCGACTTTGGTGAAGATCATTCTTCCGAAAAAAGGGGATTTGATTTCTCGTTTGAATTCCTGCATTCGTTAGTGAAGAGGAAGATGCATATATGACATTCATGACGACGGATGCATGCATAGAGCCAAAAATGATTGTGAGAGTATCACTGCATATGTTTGCGAGATGATGCATTTACTTGCTTTCGAAGATGCACCTAGCCTAAGCTTTTGACAGGGAAATTATGATTTATGATCTTCAATTCACTTAGGATTTTTCCTATTGATTCAAGTTTTGTGCATGCTACATGAGCCCTTGGGAGATTTTTGTGGGGATGCATGGTTATGTATGTGTCTGGAGACTGTTTGGAACAGATTTTGAGCATGTGGGGGATGAGAACCCTTGATCGCGATTTAAACAGCGGTTGTTGGTGAGGTTTTGTCAGCAGTATCACATGGATCTCAATTTTGATGAGATTGGATTCGGATCCCGGGTCTTGATTGGAATTTTCTCTCTCAATCTTGGTCATTTGAAGCTGATGCTGACAGACTTTAGGGCCAACGTTGATACGAGTGAAGCTTCTTTCATTTGGATGAGCTGTGACCTTGGCCGAAACCTTGTCCGGAGGATGATTTGATGGAATTGCTAATGCCGGGAGAAACCCTGATCTTGAATTCCGATGCTACGGGAAGCTGCCGTGTACCAAGTTACGAAAGCGAAATTCTTTCTTGCGACTTGATAAAATTCGGGTCCAAAAGACCATCTTGACAAAGCCCCCGGATCCTGAGTAGGCAAAGTCCAGATTTTGAAGAAGCGATTTGGCGAGTCTATCTCGTGGTGAAGAACCCAACGTGGACCCAAAGATGACTATAAAAGCCCCAGCTTGAAGAGGCTGCTACGGGAGAACACAGGAGAACCGCTTAGCAAGCCCCAAAGCATGAAGAAATTCAGAGTAGTCTTACGGAGGGGGAACCCATCTTTTCGAGACCTTAGTCAACCGATTCTTGGACAAGACTCAGAAATGTTTACGTGCAGGGGCATATCTTTTGAAAGATGGGAATGTCTCCCGAATTTGTGTATGACACTCTCGCTTTTGGTTTGACTCTTTTGAGAGAGTATAAGCATCACAAGGTGTGGAAAAGTGTATGGAAGCCCCTGCGGGCGAGAAAGACGGTGTTTGGCTCTATTTCCCTATGATGGAGAGAGAAGACTTGTCGAGACAGTTGAAAACTTGTCTTATTCATGATGATCACAAGGCTTAAAACCACTTTGTTAATGTTCGGGTTATTCAATCCCTAAATCTGATATGAACAAATATTTTGATTAATCACAAGGAGAAAATCAACTGATATCGAAAATCAAGCTTGGAAGGGCGGAAAGTGTATAGGGACGATCCTTGATGAGACCGGATTTTTTTTTTGAGATTTGTTTGTGATTTCGACCGGACCATTTCTGGTTGCCTACGTTCCCTCCATTATGAAGAGCTCAGGTCGCCGTAGTTCGGGCCTATCCCGAATGAAAAGAGAATGAATGTTGAAATTCGAGGGTCTGAGGACCTTTGGGGATTTTGAGGATTGAATAACATATCCCCTTAGAGTGTCCATGAAAGACACGGATGCGAAGCTTGATGGGACATCCACGGCAAGTGTTTGTGAGGAGAAATGAAATATGCTCACATGAAGGGAAGGGTTGAATTTGCACAATCTTTGATTGGTAATTTTGGACCAAGATGGATTAGATTCCAATTTTAAGCAAGCAATGAAGAATTAATTTGATCCTGACATCGAGGATATTAGAATGAAAGCTGCTATCCGATAGGGGCTTTGTAGTTGGGTTTCCGGGCTTCGATCGGCCATCGGGTGATTTTGGGAAATTTTGACCTCTTAAGATGAGAGGTCGGCTAGGCCTTTCTTGTTGAACCTCTAAAGATGAGAGGTTGGCTTGTAGGACGTGTTTGGGAAATCTATGGCGGGAAGATTGATTGCCTCTAAGAATGAGAGGTCAAATTTTGACTTTGGCCAAAGGCGAGGGTAATGGGAGTATCCTCTAAAATAGAGAAGATGGCTTGGGATTGATTTAAGGTAATGGTGAGAGGAAGTCCAAGCTATCGACAACTTTTTGCGATCTTGCGAGAATTCAGGCTCCTTTTTGATCATTGAGAAGTCGGGGACTTTTGAGGACCGACAGTTCTTCTTTTTTTTTCTTTTTGTTTTTTTTTTTTGTTTTTTGTTTTTTTTTGTTTTTTTTTTTTTGTTTTTTTGTTTTTTTTTTTTTTTTTTTTTTTTTTTTTGATTTGACTTGGAAAGCCTGAGGAGTTGAAGATTATCTTTGTCCTTCCTTCATGGCTTGAGATATTTTGCGCATCGCCGACTCTCGAAGCTAAACTCTTGGGCTCGCTTGGACTTTCTCTCAGTATGGAGCAAAAATGATGGCTAAACCGGGTTTCAAAACACGCCGATCTTGAAATGAAAGGGTAGTGTTTAGTGAGGGTGAGGTAATGGCTTTCCTATGGGTGAAAGGTTTCAACCGCAATCCCTACTGGATGATCTAAACGAGATTTAAGTCTTCATTGCTTGCTTAAACTTTATATGAGAAAAGATCCATGCAAATTCATCGAGCAACGAGATGATGATGATGAAAGGGATGTGAGCATATGAGATGCAAGATGGGGAGTTGGTAAGCCCCCATTTGAGAAGGATATCAATTGGTTTTCTCACTCCGATTAGTTTAAATATTAATCATTTTCGAAGAATTAGTGGTTGAGCAGCACAAGTGATCATTTTGGATAAAACCATTTCAATTAAGTGTAACGTGGGTGCGCAAGTGATGTCTCGAGTCTAGCAAGAAGAGAAAAAAAAGACTTATATTAAAAGTTAGGCATTTAACCACTATGTCCAAAATGGACTACAACGACAAATGTCCAGGAAGGACTTAGGTGAAAGAAAAGTACTAGAACCTACGAAGGTTGACTCAAAAGACTATTTTAAAGATAGGTAGCCCCCAATCTAGCCGCTCTTTCTTTGTTGAACCATGCATCTATTCTTCGACGCCGGAGACGGGAGCTATTGCGGACCTTTCCATCAGGATTTCCTTGGCAATCTCTTTCTTAATCCAACCACTTTCATCGCCTGCGATGGCTGATTCACCGACCTCACAAAGGGGCGAGTCAAATTCCATTATGCCCACAAGTCTTGGATCACCAAACTCGACCATGTTGACACTCATGTTGTTAGGGAGCGGGTTATTGATGGTATTAGGCCCTTCGGGCATCTCTAACCTCCCTTGCTCAATCAAATTTTGGATTGCCTTCTTCGGGGACGCAATCATCTCGAGGTGCCCAGCGGTAACCGATGAAAGGCACAATGCTTGGAGGTATCCAAAGGAGCGTTGGGGTTTCTCGGCGATAATTATCCAAAGGCCGGAGCAAATCTTCTTTTACCAATCCTCTGAAGATATCGCTTAAAGGCATTCCAAGGTTTCTCAAGTCTTGGAGCCGGATGCAGATGCATCGGGCTTCTTGGGAACAAAGGAAGTGGCATTGTTACAGTCTGTCCCGCGTAGCCGATCGCCTCTTTGCCTTTAGCGAAAGCGAGAGTAGTGTTGGAGGGAGGAGCCCGATATCCGTAAGCGGAGTGCAGCGGTCGGCTGCTGATTGTAAGCCTTTTCAAACTTAGCCCGGAATTAACCATTGCACGCAAGTCGGCGTAGGGAAGTGGGCGAGGAAGCTCTCAAATGCGGCTTCAAGCATGACCGAAAGATGTCTAACTGCTCCTCGTCGGAGGAGGAATGGCCATTTCACCGAGCTTTAAGTTCCACCTCTTATAGAAATCCCCAATATTCTCATTAGGCGCTGCATCGTTGTTTTGCGGAGTCAACTCTGTTTGTCTCCCATTCCAAGTTGGCTTTGTACTTATACGTGAGAAATGCTTGGTAATCTGTTCCCAAGTAGCCCTAGCTTCAGTGCCGCAATCGGAAAAACCATTTCAAAGCCCCCGACTTCAAAGAGAGACTAAAGTAATCGGCCAACCGCCGGTTCGTGCATCCCTTAGCCTTCATTGCCAAAGTATAGGTGTCCAAGTGAGTTTTAGGGCATGCACTCCCGTCAAACAATTCCAGAGTGGGCATCACAAACTTGTGAGGCGGGGGACAATCGAGTCGGGATACGTAGGCCGAAGAGCGATGTTCTTTTGGCGGTCAATTCAGCAATCGTGCTTTCATTTCCTTGTGTTGCTCCATAAACCAAGCCAATTGGGGATCCAAAGGTGGAGCCATAGCGTTCAAACCGTGACCGAGGCGAAGAGAGGAGTTACCATGGCGCATTGGTGGAAGGGATACCATATTCGGGCATAGGTGAAAACACTGTCCTTGGCCCAAATTACCCCTGGGAGTGTAGGTAGGAGCTTGGGCAAAAGGATAAATCCGGCGGCTTGTTGTTGGCTTTCCATCGGCGAGGAAGCGAGAGCGAGACTGAGGTAGCCGGATAGCTCGGATTTCCGGAGTGAGGCCCGTAAGTAGGCTTGAGTGTGAGGCCTGTCTGGATTATTGAATTGCGTGGCCGCCGCGAAGGTGTGTAACCAGGGGATACTGCGGTCCTGGTGATTCGGATGACACCGGGATGGAGGCTTGATAACCCATAGAAGTCTCAGGTGAGAAATGGATTTGTGAGAGCTGTGTGAGGAGCACTGAGCTAGTACCATTCGAGGTGGGACTCCTGATTGTTGCCCCGAACCAAACCGGGGTGGTATCCCAATTCTTTGTGAAGGTCCGGATTGATTGGTCCCGAAGCTGAGGTGGGATCCCCATTTGCTTTGTGGCATTCCAGGGGTAGCCCCCAAGCATGAGAAGATATTCCGTACCGATTTTGTCCCCACCGAGGGACTCGGAATTGGCTCGTCTCGTCGCCGCAGGGATCCAGTGGTCTCGCATTTGGGAGCCGGGCCGACCCAGCAGGCCGAGAAGCATGGATTCTGGTGGTAGTACCGTGGGAGGCCGGTGGTGGCATCCTGGAGTAGTCTGGGCTGACCAAGAGTGGGGTTGAGGTCTTCCTCTTCTTCCACGGTGAAGGTGCCATACGGGTTAAGGCGGCGGCCGAGACCATGGCTCTTAATAGCCTCGATAAGGCTATTCAACAGAAGCTTCCTCGGCTCGCACTCTCATCTGTTTCGCTAACCGATTCCATTGCTGCTTGCCTGTCGAGGAGTCCGGGAGGCGGAGTGACGTTGTCCCCATCGTTACCGGTGATGCGGACATTCTGAAACCCGGAGTTGAAACAAACGACGAAGCCGACGATGCGCTTGACTCTTCCCAACTATCAAACGGTGACCGGTGCCGAAACCAAGCTTTGTGCGGAGGCTGCGGGGGAAAGACACGAGGGTTCAGATGGCGGGAATTGAAGGTGGGTAGGTGTTTGGGCTCAAGGCTCGTGCAACATGCAATTATTTGTTCATGTTTACTTAAAACACGTTTTATTAACCTAATCGGTTGGAAAAGATTGCTCTTTTTTTTTGCAAACTACTCTGATTCCTGGATCAGTGGGCCCCGTCACTACGTCTATAAGCCCCTCGTATTCCACCTGTATTTCGACCTCCCAGGGTGGGACGGCCCGGGCGAGGGTCCTATAGGGCAAGCGGGTCCCACCGACCGAAAGAAAAACGATCCTAGAAGTCTGGCGGGTAATCGAGTCTTAACGAGCATTCGATGTAAATTACGGACAAAGCTGACGTCAAAAGTCAAGATCATGTCCGAGGGCCCGACGAAAAGTCGGCATGATTTGGACTGATAAGCGTCCACAATTGATCTTGACTTGTCGTCAGTTAAGCCGTAATTAGGCATGGAATACTCATTAATCCTTGATGACTCAGTGTCAATGCTGGGAGTCAGGGTATAATTTGTGCCGAGTCCAGAAGTCAAGGCGCCGGTCAATATCTTGGTCAAAGTCCGCGGCGGAAAACCGGCGAGAACTTCGGCGAGTAGGGTCCCCGAAAGATATTGAGTCGGTATGCCGACAAAGGCTTGAAAGGAAAGGTCTATACACGGACAGGGCATGACACAGACCAGACTAAAAACCAACCGGGTCTCGGACAAAGTGTGTCACGGACAAGTGCATGGTCGACACGAGGCTCCATGGGATGTTTGGGTAGTCCTGTGCTCATCCGAGAGGCGTAATAAGACCAAACGGACCGCGACAAGGATTTCCCCGGGTTAAGGACGTAGTGTGCAGTGTACGGTCACGTGCGCGTAGTGTGCAAGCAGTCTATATTCTTTTTCTGAGTAAAATAGAGATTTTTTATGAGTCTTAAAAATATGATGCATGATTTATTTTTTTTTGAGAATTTTCTTCTTCTTTTTTTTTTTTGAAAATCTTTTTTTTTTGATTTTTTTTTATGAGCACATAAGCACGTAAGCACGAAAATTCCGACAGTTAGGGACATTATTCCGACAGTCAAAATTTTGACTTTCTCCGAGGCGGCCAAAACAACATGAAAACTGTGCAAAAATCAACACACACACAAAAATGATTTTCAAAGCCGGGACGGAAGCTTGACCCTCAAAAGCTTTTTTTTTTTAAAACGGTGATACCGGTACGTGGGATTGTTAGACCACAATTTATCCCCGACTCGTGTTAGGAGGCGATAACGGGAAATTTAGTGGTTTCCACCAATATACCAAATACCATTTTTTTAAAAAAAAAAAAACTTATTCCCCAGCGGAGTCGCCACTGTAACGATGTGCCATTAAAACGGAGTCGCCACGCCATTTTTATTTTAAGGGCCAAAACTTTGAAAAAAGCCCGAGATCAGAGATTTAGGTTCGGAGGTCATGTTACGCGTCGGGAAGGACGTTAGTGTGCACCCGACGCGCCTCGCAAAACGAGTCTTCCAAACATTTGAAATCCTTTTGTTGTGTGTGTGTGTGTGTGTGTGTGTTTTGACCAAAATAATTTGAAACTGGGAAAAGTAAAAATTGGGATCTCTTTTTAAGACTTTAAACTGATCCCATGATTTTTTGGAGAATTTTTGGGTTGAGTCTTGGCACTCAAAAGATTTTTGGATTTGAAAAGCAATTCTGCCAAAATGAAAGAAGGCAGTTGACCCTTGACTTTGAAATGGACTTAAAGGCTTCAAAACCTCAGAATCTGGGGAAAGTCCGAGAATGAAAGTTGCTTAAAACACCCTAAATAGGGTTTCTGCAAAGAAACTTTCCATTTTGGAAGTAATTTGAGGGGTCAAAACCTTCTGGAAATCTCAGATGTGAAATCTGGATTTCCAGAAGCTGATGAACTGGCCTCTAAAAGAAAAATTGAAAAAAGGAGTTTTACTTACTCAAAAAATAAAATAAAAATATGTATGGAAAGATCTGGATGTTGGCTACAAAAAGTGTTTTGTAGTCAACACCCAATTCCAAGTTTTACTGGGTCCAAAAAATAAGAAAATGGACTGAGGTCTCAGAACAATGCTACTGGACAGCAAGATGTTCTTGAGGGAAAATGTGATTTTTTGGGGGATTTGCATCTATGTTCACCCCATTTTCATCCCTAGACTTGATACCACTACTTTTTATTGAGTGGTTATCATATTCAAGTCATCCTTGGGGAATTTATGGGGTTTAAACATGTCCTTTGCAAAGGGAAAGGGGATATTTTGTAGAAATGAAATTAAAGAGAAAAAATCAATTTAGAGATTTAAAATATAGACCATTTGAGATGGTCATTCATGAAGATGAACTTCAAGATGACCATCTTGGGTCAAAACTCAAGTTAAACTAAACATCAAGTAGATCCAAGTAAGAAGAACAAGATGAACAAGAAGTCAAAAGTGAATTTTAGGGTTTTGAGAAGGAGGGCTTTACCAATGGTGACACCCTATCTTCCTAGGCTTGGAATTTGACTTGAGGAGTATCAAGATTTGGTGTTTGGCTTGAGGAGTATCAAGATTTGATGTTTGGATTTGTGTTTGGAGTGAGATTGGGAAAGATTCAAGAGAAAATGGTGGCAATCAAGGGATTCCCACTGTTTTCTCTCTATATTTCGCCAGAACTTCGTTGCTATGATCAAATTGTGTTGTGTAAACTGAGAGAGGAGGGTTTAATTTATAGGCCCTCTGAAAACTCAAAGATGTCCGCGCGGAGGTCCCTGTAAAACGTGCCTGGTGCATTAAATGCTGCTCCAGGCTTTGAACAGGAAGAATATTTTTCAAAATATCAGCAGAAATTGTTTTTCAACTTGCTGTTTCGGGATTTTCTTAATTCTTTTGCTTTTTTGGATTCCTTTTTTGGTTTAACTTTAAATAGCAAACCCTAACCTACCCTTGCTTGGTTAGAAAGGTTAGAGATTGTTAGAAATGTTAGAAATGTTAAAACTTTCGTTAACTTTCTAACGAAAAAGCTACCAACTCAAATTGGAGCACTTACACATACCGCATCCTTTTGGGATTTGGGTTGAGGCTTCTCAACAACGGCAACCTTTGCCTCCGGTTTAGCAACTTTTGCTTTAACCTTGTTTTTCTTGAACCCTTTTCCTTTGTTCACCATCAACACTTGATTGGTTTTCTTGGTAATATTGTTCTCCGCATTCTTTAGCATCCCATGCAATTCAGACAGAGATTTATTCATCCCATTCATGTTATAATTCAGAACGAACTGATTATAACTTTCAGGGAGTGAATGCAATATCATATCCGTAGCCAGCTCTAACTGGATAGGATACCCAAGCCTCTCAAGATGTTCGAGGTGACCCTTCATTTTTAACACATGAGGCCCAACAGGTTGTCCTTCAATCATCTTGCATGAATGAAGAGCCTTCATAGTGTCAAACCTTTCCTGACGGGCTTGCAACTGAAACATTTCCTTTAAATGATTTCCTAAATCATAAGCTTCCATGTGTACAAGGTCCTTCGAAGGGCCTTACACATAGTAGCTGACATCGTGCAACCAACATCTATAGAATCATCCACATGTTTCTTATGTTGGTCCCTTTCGGCTTTAGGTGCATTAGCGGCGAGCTCGGGTGGAATGGGTCCATCGAGAATGTACAACTTCCTTTCTGTTTGAGAATAATTCCCAAACGGCGAGATCCAATCCACATAGTTGTTGCCATTCTCTTCTAACTTGTCCTTCTCAAGGAGCGATCGCGATGACAAATTCGATTAGTGTTAGCGGCCGTTGATCTACAAAGATATGCAACAAGATATAAACATATATAAGCACCAATTTCATTTAAGAGATTAAATAATGTATTTCACAAATACTCCCACTAAATTATATAACCTTCATATACAAACATGCATAATATAATTTAATAGGCTAAGACCCAACTTTAATTTAATTTCAAGTCGGCTATGGCACGACTGCTCAAAATTAAACTAAAAAGGTAGATAACATTTATTAATCATATCTACATATGACTCTTAGATCTTTTATGAGATTATGGACATCATATGTCACATGTTTCAATCTCATCTTATGCCTTAGGCCCAAAAGCTGTTTTGATAGCCTTATTGAGTTCAACCATTTTAAACGTATAGCAATCACTATTTGCTCATCTTGATCATACAAGGATAGAATTAATGTACCTCGCTATGGCGAGCCTACATAAAACTACCCGTGTACTCACAAGTGTTTAAAGTGGGTAGCATAAACAAACTCAAAATTTCAAAGAAGGTTCAATTTTTCATGTTTATCAATTAACATGGCATGGTTGATTCATGAAAAACTATATGAGCATAATTATGAACATGGAATGATACAACATAAATCACATTTGTTCAGTAATTACTAGTACGCGGCCACGTGCTCCAAGGTTATCCCACACTTCCATCGAAGTGCCTGTGGGGAAGGTTTTGGTGTCCAGCCCATATACCAAGTAATACTTCACAAATATCCTAGATTAATCACATTAATCATATTAATGAAATTGACATCCCATAACCTAGATTAATCATATTAATCATAAATTTCAATTTCATAATCATGGTATATCACTATATACAATTACTCCATAAGCAAAACTCATACAATTTCACATTCTAAATCATATTTATCATGAAAATTCATATAATCACATTACACAATTATCATGATTATCTAACTAAACATCAAGAACGGGGCTCTGATACCACTGTTGGGTTTCGAGGGTCCATGCGCAGCGGAATAATGCAAATAACTCGAATACCCAAAACTCTAGAATCCGTTCTAGATGAATAATTAAGAAGTATGAATTAGGGTTACCAACCTCGAGTGCCTTTGTCGTTGATATACGTGCTCTAACTCCAGATTGAAGAATTAGCAAATCTTCAATCAACAATGCTTGAACCACGAACGAGAGATCTTGATTTGCGAAGATCCTCTACGAGTATCCACGCGATGAACGAACCCTAGAACTCTTTCTAGGAGGATTGCTAGACCCCTTGATTGAAACCTTTTCAATCTATATGTATTATGGAATTGGTGTGATGATTTTCAATTCACAATTGAAAAACTTCTCTATTTTGTCTTTCTCAAAGCTCAAAATTCGTGACTGACTGCTAGGGTTGAAGAGGGATTCTATTTATACTCAATAAATATTATGCCCTATTAAAACCCTTGGGAAAAAACGGTTTCAGCATTCAGCGGACATGGGCGGTCGCCCATCAGGACATGGGCGGTCGCCCATGTGTCCAGAGCTTAATCCCATCCTCCGAAAACCCATATGGGCGGTCGCTCATAAGGTCATGGGCGGTCGCCCATGTGTCCAGAGCTTAATCCCTTATTCGAAAACCAACATGGGCGGTCGCCCATAAGGACAAGAGCGGTCGCCCATCTAGACAGTCTCCAATGCCCCGTTTTCAAATAACATGGGCGGTCGCCCATAGCACCTTGGGCGGTCGCCCAACACACCAGAATCCATAATTCCATTTTTGACAATTCGTTCGATGCGTGTGGCCCCATAGGACTATATTATGTTGGCAATGAGTTCGATCACATCGATCCTCATAAGACATGAGCGGACTCTAGCAAGCCATCACGCCTACCCAAATAATATAATATCAAGTTCGTTTTTCCTACATATAACATATCACAATCCCATTGTCACATGATGTTATATTGAACATGAGTCATGGTCCACGTCAACTCATATTGTTCAATGCTTTCTCGTTACTAAGTAAATTGATTAATCGAATGACATTAATCATATTAATTCATTCGGGCATGGCCATGCACTACATCAATCCTACTTACGAGTGGCCAAGCAACCATCTCTCTTTACGAGGAACAATTTCCATCTTGACTTATCATTCTTCCCAACAAGAATCATACCATGCCAATGATAGCCCTTATTGTCATCCGGTTAAAGACAACGTTAAACTATATCAAACATGATATTCATCAAGCGGAAGA
Organism: Adenophora triphylla var. japonica; assembly: GCA_022495995.1. NCBI lineage: Eukaryota > Viridiplantae > Streptophyta > Magnoliopsida > Asterales > Campanulaceae > Adenophora > Adenophora triphylla. The sequence continues at coordinate 129,991 of JAFEMH010003129.1, forward strand.
TAATGATAATCTCAGGTCAAAGGATATCAATGATATGACTATATGAGATTTAATTATGACATATGACCATGACATAAATCTCATAATGGGTCAAGTCCAGTACCTTGTTCTCTAACAAGTACCCATGAATCTAATGTGCATCTCCATGCATATAATCATCACATGATTATCCATTAGACTTCATACTAGTGCTTCATAAGTACGAGGGACACGATTATTATAACTAAACATACAAACACATATAATAATCAAATAAACAATCTCATATATAAATGAACAATGACATTACATAAAGGTCTATCTCTATAGGCCTAGGGCACTAACACCTACAACACACACATAAACACAAGTATTTACGTAATTTTACAAAAAAAAACTAATTTTCATGTTATTGATAAATTTCTTTCTTTGTTGTTTGTGTGTGTATTACAGGGTGTGTTATTGGTGCTGTTGTTGACATGTTTAAGTGTGTGTTGTATGTTTATGTATGTGTGGTTTTTGTTATAAATAAGTTTTTATGAAAAATAGTTTTTTTTTTATTTAGATAATATATAATAAATTAAAATGGATTAATGAGTTCAGATTTAGGTAGACGAATATTGAAATTTAAAATTTCTATTTGGTATATGTATTTTAATAAATTTCAGTTTGGTTCATATATTTGTGAAATTTCCAAACTGATCACTTGAAACGGAAAATGACCATTTTGACTGATAAAAATTAATTTGGTTAGTGATAATGATCATAAATATATAAAAGAGTTGGATGCCTTGAATAAAAATATGATTTTGATGATCAAATTCAAGAAAACTGAAAAGTTGAATATATTTTTTTACAGTTTTTCCTTCTAGATAATAGAATAGTGTCAAATATTTTAGAACAAATCTTAACCTCTAAAACGACATTTTTTATGAAACGGAGGGAGTAACCCACAGCTGCAATTTTACAACGGTACATCTTACTTAGGGATGGCAAAAATTTCAAACCCGCCCCAAACCCGTAATGACATGCCCCTATTGGGAAGGGTTTGGGAAGCCTTTTTTAAAACCCGCAAAGTTTAGGACGAATTTGAGATTCCCTCGAACTCGCCCCATTTAACTCGCCCCTAATAATATACAAGTTTATTTAAATAATTTTATTTAATATTAATAATATTTACTCACTCCTATCAAAATATTTGTAGTTTTATGAGAATTTTTTTGTCTCAAAATACTTTTTACATTTTTTATAAAATTTTGACACACTTTGTCTAAACTATCATTATTTATGATATGTAGTTTTCATTATAAAAGCATTTAATTGTGAAATGGTTGTCATAAATGGGTTGGGCCTGAACAGTTAAGAACAGTTCGATGAAACCGATAGATCAAGTAAGGTGGGTAATAAACTGGAAATTAAACAATAATTAATACGTTGGCCCAGAAGATCAAGATAGCACTATATGCGACAAACGTGCGGCTTATAGAGGAATTCAAATAAAGGCGAGAAGAGTAACTGGCGGGAATATTAATTCGTACCCATATTTTAGGTATCAAAGGGGATAACTTATGGCGAATCACCGGGTACGCTTTGTCGCCATAAAGGGTTTGTCGCAATAAAGGGTTTGTCGCCTAGCGACAAACGTGACTGATGGTCCAACCTTTGGGTGTATTGACACGTGGCACCCACCTCCATAATGTAAAACAGTGTAACGTGATGGGAATGTCAGTACTTTTTACTAACTCTGAGGGTAGTTGACTGACTTAGTATAGATGACTGACACGTGTCCTTCTAAGTATGGTCCATGATTACAAGGTGGTATAAATATGTAAAACTCTCCATTATTAAGTAAGTCTACTCTCTCACTTTAAAATCTGTCTTTTCTCCATTACAATAGAGAGCTTTTCTAAAATCTGAACAAAAACTGATTCTCACGCCGGAGGGGTTTCACCGGAGTCACCCCCGGTTTAGTTCATTGTTGCTTGTGTGTGTAGGTCCCATAGCGAGCCATTCCAAGAAGATTAGCCGGAGTATCCTTTGAAGCAGTTGAAGATTCAACTCCTGATCAACACCATTTTCCATGGCAGCATCAGTTGGTTCCGTTGCCGGGACCTGAGCGTTTCTTCTTGAGGTGGCTAGGTGAAGTTTGGGAGGTTGTTGGTGGCTGCCGGAGATGAGAGAGAAGATGGAGCACTGTTATTGTTTGTTGGTGGAGCCCAAAAGATTCTAATTGTCAGTTTGGTCAAAGGAGTAAAGGCTAATTGATTAGAAAACCAAGGAGGATTCTCAGATAGTACTTGTTAAAGGTGTTTTTTGGATTGTGATATTTATTCCAGGAAGTCATAAAGTTGTCTTTGGCTGTAAAGGTTGTAAGTTCATTAGTACATGCATTAAAGGCATTTTGTTTTCAGAAAGTGACTTGTAAAGTTGTCAGAACAGTTGGTTTATGGTGAAAAGGTGTGATTTGTCTTGAAGTGTATGTAAAAGTGTAACAGTTAGTTGGAAGCAAGTTATGGTGGTTGGACAAGAAAAAGCTACTCCTTCTAGGGTGGCCCAGAACCTAACATTGGCAACCCCAAATGCAAAGGATGCTCGTGCGGGAGCTGAAGCAGGATCGGAAAGAGAGGTGGAGGTCCATACGTCTGAGACTAACACCAGTGTGAGGCGGGATAGGGTGGAGGAGGAAAGAGTGAGAGTGGAAAGAGCCAAAGCAGTAGATGAAGGCCAAGTTCCCGCGAAGTCGAAGAATGCAGAAGTAAGAGAAAGGATTGAAAAGTTAAGGGCGGATAATGAGGCGTGGATGCATGTCCTCGCCAATAATCAACAATTGAAGGAGTTACATGCGGAGCCCTCCCACATTCCTGAGAATTTGCTAAATGGGCAAGCGGGAAGGTCCCATGTTGGTGGGCAAAATCGGGAGGATAGCGCTAGCGTGGCTAATAGACCAAGACAGAATGTAGATACGCCGCTGCCCAGGAGATTAGCAGAAAATCGAAGGCGAGATGATGACTTGGAAGCAAGGAAGAAGAGAAGAAAGAAAATACACCATAAGCCAGGCAATTCCAAAGAAGATTCTTATTACTTTGAATATGACAGCAATGAATCTAGTGGCTCCACACACGACGAGGGACGCGGCAAGGAAAGGACCCAGATATCGCGACGTCATGATGCTAGGCGACATCGGGAGAGGTCACCGCGGGATAGGGAGCGACGGCGACAAGATAGGAAAGATAAAGATTATGACAAGGAAAGGGAGCGGAGAGGCTGCAGAGGCGCAAGGGCGGCGGAGGCCGAGAAGATCGTAGAAGCCATAAAAGCCGCGAGTTAGCCAAGGCTAGTGAGGCGAAGGCTAAGAAGGAAGAGGAACAAAGGTTAAGAAATGAGGTGGCTGAGATGGCGAAGAAAATCAAGGATTTAGAGGCGGGAATAAAGAAAGTGGAAGGGAAAAAGCCTTTTTTGGCTCCTTTCACCCAAAATATCAAAGGTGTTGCCCCAGACCCAGGTTTTCGAATGCCAACTTTATCAAGTTATTCAGGAAAGTCTAGAGCAGTAACCCATGTAGGAGGATTTGAAGCAACCATGTCGCTGTTGACCGAGAATGAAGCAATTTTATGTCGAGCATTGGTGAGCACTTTGGCAGATCATGCATTGGATTGGTTCTTGGTACAGCCTGAAGATTCTATAACGGGGTATCAAGATTTCAGGGAGAAATTCTTGGCGAGATTTAGTGCGTCAGGATCACAACCAGTTCAAAAGACGGAGTTGTGCAGTCTTAAGCAAAAGGATGGGGAAGGGATTGCGACTTTCACAGACAGGTTCATGGGAGTGGCCAATCAAGTTCCTGATATCGCACAAGGCGAGATAATCATGTTGTATAACACCAGTTTACAGCCGGGTCACTTCAAGCAGGAGTTAGGGATGAGATTGCCAAAGACTACAGGGGAGTTGTATGAAAGAGTGCGAGGATTTTGTAGTGGAGCTAGAGTTAAGACAAAGGGGGGTACAGTTGCGAGTCAGGCCATCAAGAAAGTGGCGAGCGAAAGGGTGGAGATAGTGCGAGATGATAAAAGGGGGTTTGGCGGCAATAGAGGGGCAAGTCAAGCGGGAGGAAGCGGGGGTCGCGGAGAAGGGCGCACGGGGGATCAGAGAGAGTTTAAGCCAAAGACAGACATCAAGTATAGCCGGTTGAACACTCCTATTAGCGAGATCATGAAGAAAATAAATCTGCCCGAACCTTTTCCTATTACACCAGGAACTGGTCCGTCTAGAGATCAGAATAGTTACTGTGAATTTCACAAAGATAAGGGGCACAAGACTGACGATTGTTATAATTTGAGAAGATTGATTCAGGGGAAAATTGACAGGGGTTTTCTGCAGGAGTATTTGGAGGAGAATGTTGGGCGGGATGATCAACGTAGGCCGGAGAGAAATTTGGTAGATGTCATTCACGACCCTTTACCCAGTGTGTCTCAGTTGAATACCCAAATCATGACTTTGACGCATACGTTTGATGTTCCTCAGTTCCCCGCCAGTCAAGATAGGGTGATCAGTTTTTCCAGGCGAGAGTTGGCTGTTACCAAAAGCCATGGGAGTCAGCCAATTATCATCACTATGTATCCAGGCAATAATATCGTGCAGCGAGTCATGGTGGACTCTGGGGCAAGTAGGAATGTGCTTTATTATGATGCTTTTAAAAGGATGAATTATACAGAGGCAAATTTGGTGCCTCATAAGGGATATCTTGAGGGATTTACTAATCACTCTGTTAAAGTTAAAGGGACAATTATGTTGGATGTTGAAATTGGTGAAGGAAAGCTGGCGAGATGCGAGAATGTCGAATTCATGGTGATTGATCTTGTGTCTCCTTATAATGCTATAAATGGGAATCCCATTCATGTTGAGTTTTGAAATGGTTCTGTCAATTCCCCATCAGAGGGTAAAGTATCCCACAGCTAATGGGATAGGTTGCTTGAAAAGTGAGGCGGTCACTGTGATAAGGAAACAAAAGGAGATGTTGAAAGCTAAGGCAGAGAGTACAATTTCGATGACTTCCAAAGTAGAATCTAGTCCACTAAAGATAAATATGGTGAAGATTGTAGAGGTGGAGAATGGTGAACCAGATTGGATCGTAACGGAGAGTATGAAAAATGGAACCGCTATGGTAACCGAAGCGACAAACCAAGCGTCAGGACGAGTTTCAGGGCGAGAAATATGTATGTTGGAAGAGCGGGAATCAGGTTGGCGGGATGTAGACTCCGATATGGTGGGAAAGGGTGATGATAGTGAAGAAAATTGTTGGGCGATGGAAATAGTGAATGCCACGCCCCATATAAGTTATGCCAGGGTTGTAAGGCTTGTTAGTATGCAGGAGCCAAGAATTGAAGAAGTGGTTGAGGGAAACGTCAAAGTACTAATGAGCGAATCTGATGACGATTATGAAGCCATTGAGGTGGAGGACGCTCAGGGGCGGCCTACTGGTAATGCCTTTGCCGATCTTAAGAAGCCCGCTCCTGTGGGTATGAGGAAGAGGAAAAGAATAGAGGTGGAGACGCTGCAGGTGCGGGATGAGCCAGATATCAAGGCGGGAGAGGAGTTGGAGGAGGTGGAAATCAATTGTTATTTTCCTGAGCAGAAGGTGAAGATTGGCAAGCAACTGTCGAGGGATGAGCGAGAAGCTTTGGTTGATTTTTTGAAGGAAAATTTGGATGTATTCGCTTGGAGACCGGAGGACATGAAGGGTATTGATGAGAGTGTTGCTCTGCATTGTTTGAATGCTGATCCTAAGGTGGAGCCATTTAAGCAAAGGGTAAGGCATTTGTCGCCGGAGAAAGAGATGGCAGTATTGGAAGAAGTGGAAAAGTTGTTGAAGGCGGGAATAATCGAGAAAATTCAATATCCGGTGTGGTTGGCTTGTCCCGTAATGGTTTTGAAGTCAAACAAGAAGTGGAGAATGTGCATTGATTTTACCGATCTGAATACGGCATGTCCCAAGGATTGCTATCCTTTACCCAAGATTGATAAGTTGGTGGATTCCATTTCAGGTCACAGAGTGTTCAGTTTTATTGATGCTTATTCAGATACCACCAGATTAAGATGGCGGAGGAAGACAAAGCGAAACGGCGTTTAGGACTCCAAGGGGAAATTTTTGTTACAAGATGATGCCGTTCGGCTTGAAGAATGCGGGGGCAACATATCAAAGGATGGTGAACGAGGTGTTTAAGTCGCAGATTGGGCGGAATATAGAAGCGTACATTGACGACATGGTGATCAAGACCAGAGAGAATAACCACTTGTTGGATCTTGCTGAGACTTTTGAGAACTTAAGAAGGAATTCAATGAAGTTGAACCCTAGTAAGTGCACGTTTGGTGTTACGGCGGGAAAATTTCTGGGATTCTTGGTCAACAGGCGCGGGATTGAGGCCAACCCAGAAAAAATTCAGGCGTTATTAGACATGTCGCCACCTAAGTCTATTCGCGAGATTCAGCGACTAAATGGGAGGATCATTGCCTTGGGAAGATTTATTTCGAAGTCGGCGGAGAGATGTTTGCCGTTCTTCAAAGTTTTGAAGGGCGGAAAGAAATTTGAATGGAGCGAGGAGTGCGGAGCGGCTTTTGAAGAAATGAAAGCTTACTTAGGAAAGCCACCATTTGCTGAAAGGCCTCTGGAGGGGGAGGAATTGTTTGTTTATTTGGCGGCTTCGACTATGCGGTTGCGCGGTGTTGGTGAGGAAGACGGAGGAATTCAAAGGCCTGTATACTATGTTTCCAAAGCATTAAGTGAGGTTGAATCGAGGTATTTTAATGCCGAGAAGTTGGCTTATGCGCGGGTGGTGGCGGCAAGGAAGTTGAGGGCCTATTTTGTCGCTCATTACCATTGTGGTGTTGACAGACGCGCCCTTAAGAAAGATTCTGCAGGCAACCGTGATTCTCGCGGGAAGGCTTTTGAAGTGGTCAATTGAGTTGACGGAGTTCGACATCGGCTATGAATCTCGTCGAGCTATTAAGGCGCAAGCGTTAGCGAACTTTATAGTTGAAACCTCATTTACCAAGTCACGAGCCGATGTAGTTGAGGAGCGCGAGAAAAAGAAGATGGCAAAGCGGGCTGAGCCAAGTTTGATTGAAGAAAAGAAGAGGCCGGAGGATTGTTGGATTCTACATGTTGATGGTTCGTCAGCAAAGGACAGAGGAGGAGCGGGAATGGTTTTGATATCCCCAGATGCGGAATGTGAGTATAGGAAAGCCTTTAGGTTCAAGTTCCCAGTGTCTAATAATCAGGCGGAGTATGAAGCCTTGGTGTCGGGAATTGAATTTGCGCGGGATATTGGAGTAAAGAGGATTGTGGTCCATTCTGACTCTCAGTTGATTGTTAAACAAGTAAAAGGCGAATATGGCACGGTGAATTCATTCTTGATAAGATATTGTGATTTGGTGAGAAACATTTTGAATCACTTTGAGTTTTGGGAGTTGGTACAAATTGGGCGAGAAGAGAATTCAAAGGCGGATGCACTGAGCAGGTCGGCGGGAAGTGGAGGAAATGAAGCAGTTGTGGATCCCTTGGTGGAGTATGTGGACACGCCGGCAATTGATAGATCCAGGGTAATGGAAATTGGAGAGACAGAAGCAAATTGGGTTACTGACATGAAAGATTTTTTAGAGAAGGGTGAATTGCCGCATGAGGAAGAAAGGGCTAAACTCGTAAAGGTGACTTCCCCGCGATTTACGGTGCAAGATGGAATCTTATATAGAAGATCTTTTTCAAAGCCATTGATGAGGTGTATAGAGCCGGGGACGGTGGCTAAGGTTTTATTTGAAATTCATGAAGGCGTCTGCGGAGGTCATCCGGGGGCGAGATCTCTTGCGGAGAAGGTGTTGTTCCATGGTTATTATTGGCCAAGCTTGAAGAAGGATGCGGAAGAGTATGTGCGGAAATGCGAGAAGTGTCAAAGGTTTGGGAATATTCCGCGCCAACCCGCCACTGAGCAGACGCCTATTGTCGCGACGTGGCCTTTTGATATGTGGGGCATAGATTTGATTGGGCCATTTCCAAAGGCCAAGGGAGGGTGCCAGCATGTGGTCGTTGCAGTGGATTATTTTACGAAGTGGACTGAAGCGAAAGCCTTGGCAACGATAAGCGAGGATAATGTGATTAAGTTCGTTCAAGAAAACATTTGGTGCAGATATGGGTTACCCAGGGCCATTATTTCTGATCATGGAACACAGTTTGGTAAGAAATTTGCCGCGGAATGTCAAAGGATGAATGTGAAGCATTGGATGTCGGCGGTATACAGGCCGCAGTGCAATGGTCAGGCGGAGGCGGCAAATAAGCAAATCATTGCCGCATTACGTAAAAATTTAGAAGGAAGGGGCGGAGCATGGTTAGAAGAATTGTCTACTGCATTGTGGTATGTAAGGACCACAATAAAGGGTTCAACCGGTGAAACAGCATTTGCTTTAACTTATGGGTCTGAAGCCATGGCACCGGCCGAGATGGCCTTGCCGACTTATAGAGTGACTTATTATGATGAGGCGAGAAATGGTCAGAGGCGGTGCAACGACCTTGATTTGGTTGATGAAAGGAGGCTACAAGCGAGAATGAGGATGGTAAATTACAAGCAGAGGATGAAGGCCCAGCATGATAAGCGGGTTAACAAGAGGTCTTTCAATGTAGGTGATTGGGTACTAAGGAGTGCAGAAGCCACGGGACCCAAACCAGGCTTCACCAAGTTGAATGAAAAATGGGAAGGGCCGTTTCAGGTATCTCAAATTGTTCGAGAAGGGACCTATCGGCTGAGAAAGCAAGATGGCGAAGAGTTGAAGAATGCCTGGAGTGTCGATCATTTGAAGCGTTTTTATCAATAAAGTTGTAGTAACCTTTTTTAGTTGCATCTTTTGATTTTGGTTCTAGATGACAAAAGATACGTAACTTTTTCTGGGGTCATATGTTTTTGTGTACATCGCATTGACGGAAAAGTTATGTAAAATTTGCCAATCTAGCACGATGTAACTTGTCGATGTGATGAAGAAGGAAGGAATTATTCAGCGACATATTGTTTTGTGATCACCGTTTTCATTAAAATTTGACAAGTGTTATGTTTTGTGAAACAGTTATTGGAACGGCGGGATTAGAAGAACGACGGTGGTCAAGGAAGCCGTTTTAACAAAGGATAAAGAGCTTGGATAAAGGAGGCGACAGTAGAGGCGCGCAAAGAAACGTGAGAAGCAATAGTCGTCAACACTCACCAAAAGGGATGTGGCGGCTTGGTTAGAGACCAAGTCGCCCAAAAGGGATGTGGCGGCTTGGTTAGAGACCAAGTCGCCCAAAAGGGATGTGGTGGCTTGGTTAGAGACCAAGTCACCCAAAAAGGGATGTGGCGGCTTGGTTAGAGACCAAGTCGCCCAAAAGGGATGTGGTGGCTTGGTTAGAGACCAAATCACCCAAAAAGGGATGTGGCGGCTTGGTTAGAGACCAAGTCGCCCAAAAGGGATGTGGCGGCTTGGTTAGAGACCAAGGCACCCAAAGGATGTGGCGGCTTGGTTAGAGACCAAGTCGCCCAAAAGGGATGTGGTGGCTTGGTTAGAGACCAAATCACCCAAAAAGGGATGTGGCGGCTTGGTTAGAGACCAAGTCGCCCAAAAGGGATGTGGCGGCTTGGTTAGAGACCAAGTCACCCAAAAAGGGATGTGGCGGCTTGGTTAGAGACCAAGTCGCCCAAAAGGGATGTGGTGGCTTGGTTAGAGACCAAGTCACCCAAAAAGGGATGTGGCGGCTTGGTTAGAGACCAAGCCGCCCAAAAAGGATGTGGTGTCTTGGTTAGAGACCAAGGCATCTAGTGGATGTGGCGGCTTGATTAGAGACCAAGTCGCCCAAAAGGGATGTGGTGTCTTGGTTAGAGACCAAGGCACCTAAACGGAGGAGGTATCTTGGTTAGAGACCAAGCCGCCTAAATTGAGGTATCTGGATTAGAGACCAAGATACCAAATGGATACGCCGAATGGCTACGCAGAAAATTGTCGCATCAAATAGTTGACAATAATCTACACTTGGGAGTGAGGCTGCCTAAAGACAAGCCTCACTTTTTTTAAGGGAGTAGTATGTGTATAGAGATAAGATGGAGAGATACAGTAAGGGGTACAATCTTTGATGAACTATCAAAGCAAAATCAGAATTATCAAAAGAAAAACAAGCGACATGAAAAAGTTATGATAAACAGAGATAGTTTCAGAAGCAGGTCATAAGAAGTAAAGCAGTAGATAAAAGGTCGCAACAGTGCGACAAGAAAATAGCTACAAATTGTCTTTGGCGCGAAGGCCGGAAACAGAAATGAAATTAATTGTTTGCGACAAAAGAGGTAGCGAAACTTAAAAGAAGGAAATAAAAATTGTTTGTTACAGGCCCAAAAATAAAAGTTGATAGCAGTTAGAAAACGAAAGCGCCAGTTCATTGAGCGTTGTAGGCGGCGTTATGGCGTCCTTCTTTGCTTGAGACAGATCTGACCAAGCGGGAACAATGTTGTCGGGACGAATTTCGGGAACTGGCCATGCGGCTTTGCCAAGGACGGCATCCTCTGATGCTAACTGTGCCAACTCTTCTTCGCTGTAAGGGACAAGGGGATGTCCCTTGCGACTTTTGTCGCTGAAAATTGTTTCAGAGCCCCATCTGGCTAGCATTGCGGGGGTAATGGCGGGATTTCCTTCGGCGGCAATTGTTCGGAGAGTATGAAGGATAGCGTTGTCAAACGCATCCATTTCATCAGTCTCTGCTTTGGTTTTAGCGGCTTCAAGATCTTCACGGAGTTTGGTCACTTGGTTAGCTCGCACGAAGTCTGTATCCCTAAGCCGTTTATTTTCAGCCTCAAGCTCGGGAAACTTAGCGACAAGCTCTTTATTCTTCTCGCTCTCAGCAATAAGGCGAGCAAGCTTCTCCTCTGAATCCTTGTTTTTCTTTTCAAGTTCTTCTAACCTCGCCTTACCCTCCGCCAGATCAGTATCAGCTTTGGTTCGCAAGTTTTGGAGTTCTTGAATAGTGGTATCCCGCCTGGCAACCCTGCGTTTATAAAGATTCCGCTCACGATCAGCTTCAGTGAGCTCTCCCTCTAACTTAAGGCATTTGTTACTCAAGCCCAGAAGAGTGCTGCTGGCCTGCAAGAAGTAGAAAGGCAAGTAAATATTATGATTTAAGGTTAGATATAAAAATTTAAAATGAAAAGGAAAGCGAGTAAAGATATCTTACTAAAGAGAGTTGGATCCCGGCATGATAGGCGGAGTGGGCAGGGTTCTCTCCTTCAACATAGGCGACTTGTTCGGCGTCGCTTGACCGCTTAAGAGCGGTGGAGCCTAGCAAGCAAGAAACTGTGTCTAGCCGCTCAGTGATCAATCCTTTAAGTTTAGGGATATCGTTGGCTTCCCGACAAAGGGCCACCATACCCTCCTCATCTGCCGGAATCTGGAACCCTTCTTTTAACCAGCTGGGTTGGCGACGAGTATGTGAGCGGGAAGACGAAGGGCGAGGCGGTGAGGTTGTGGGATTAGAAGGAGGGTCAGTCTCATGTGCAAAGGGGGAAAGCGGGGTTTGGGAGTCTATAGGATCTTCATTTTGAACCCCCCCAACTTCGGCTTCAGGATCCCCATGGGAAGCGACAACCTCATCCTCATCTTGGAGTTCATCATTTTCATCATTATCTTCTTCTTCTTCATCATCTTCCAAGATTAAAGTTTCAGGAAGGTCCTCATGAGTTTGTGCGGGAGCGGGAGCGGAAGTACGTTGCTTTTTGTGTTGGCGAGGGTTGGTAGAAGGGGCCGCCGCCGAATTTTCAGGAACAACCTTATCATCAACTCCAAGAGTGGCAATGGGAATGGTTAAGTCACCGGCCGGGCCTCGAGGCCGCATTCCTAGCCGCGGCCAAACGTCTGGCCTGTTGCTCAGACTGCCCGTGTGCTAGCCTCTTTTGATTCATATTCATTGAACGATGAACTGCGACAAAAAGCAAAAAGTCATTATTGACATTATAAGATTAAGTTAATAAATGAGGGAATGCAGAAATTAGTAAAGATCATACGTAGGACTTCTCGCATTGAGCGACAAACATTGTGGCCGTTCCCGCATGTTTATGCGGCACTCGAAGCAAATTTCGCGCCTTGAATGAAGCTCCCATCCCGCCCAGGAAACTGTATGCTCAATGGCCACCCTAGGAGGCAAGGGCGGGAAGTTGTAAGAAAGTCCTACTTGGCTCAGCAGGGCATCGTCAGCTAGAATCTGCTGCCACGAGAAGCGAGGAATCGAAGGATCGGCGGGATTATTGTCATTGAGAAGCTTGACCATCAATCTTTGTAACCTTTTTTCATCCTCATCCAAGGACCACTTCTTGTCAACTTTAGGATGAATTCCCTCAAGATCGGTGGGAAGTGTCCAGCCTACGCGAGAAATGATGAAAAGCGGGTTGTTCTGCCAGTTATGGACTTTGGAGGGAAGAGGTGTTAGGATCTTGGGTTTTTTGAATTTCAAAGACATACGGAGCTCATTTGTTTGTTTGTCTTTTTGTGCGTAACCCGTAAACATATCCATGAGAAGATGAGTGGTGGGTTCCCGCCTAAGTGCGCGACAAACGACTATGAAGCAAGTTAAAACCCTTATGGCATTGGGTGAAGCTCGGTATAGCCGCGTGAGCTTTGAAAAGGACCCGAGAGACGAAAGTGGTCAACAGGATCCTAAGACCCGCTTCTAACTGTGACGGGAAGACCACTATTCCGTCTTGTCGCTGGCGGATGGATTGTAGCGACATGTCACCATCATAGTTGGCAATATGGTAGTTTAAGTGATCTATGTGGTATTGGGTATGAAAGGGGGTGATGAGGGAATTTGTTGAAGGAGTCTCTTCCCGCCACATTAGAGGTAGAAGGATTAGTGGGTAAATGGGATTGTCCGCCAACGCCAGAGGTTGAGGCGCCGGGTGCTCCGAGTTAGACATCTCGCCCGAATCGAAGAAGAGATAACTTGTTTATAATGGTTCCTATGAGCTATAGATCTCGCGGCGAGAAAGTCGGTGTCGAACCGCGGAATAAGTAGGGGACCATAGAAGTGACAAAGATGTTCACAAAGTTCGTTGGGAGTGAAAATGTTTTGGACATGGGGGCCGAGGAATGAAGAAAACATTTGCCTCTAATTTCTATTGCAGCAATGATTGCGGGATCTACCTTATTGATCCTAAGACAGTTCACTAAATCATCTCGCGGATCCTTGCCCGCATGCCCCTAGTTAAGTAGTAAATACCCCCAGTCCTTTGACATTGGCCATACCTAATTTTTCTAAGACAGGTTCTTAAACCTAGCCATGATAACAAGTAAAGCTTCGAGAAAAACAAAGGAAATTGAAAATCAAAGAGATTACCTGGAAAATAGGAGGGATCGTTGATGAAGTCAAAGACCGACCGTAAGTTCGCCGGAATATTCAAGGTCCGACCAAAGAAATGATTTTCCAGGATGATTTAGTGGATGAATCAAGGCAAGAAATGAACGTTTATGGTGGAATTTCAAAGGGGAACAAGGATTTAGTCACTAAAAAGAAGGAAAGGTTAAGGAAGAAAGGTAGTGAGTTCGCCGGAAAATGTATTGCTTTCACGGAAATCGCCTAGGAAGTTTTTAGAACGAGGAGAAGGAAAAGGTAAAATGGGGGGTGGGGAGGTTATTTATATCAGGGGAATATGAACAGGTTCATAGGGGACAGTACAATTAATTGGCCCCCAAAAATTTTGAAATTCCCCCCATTAAATGATTTTGAAATTTCAAAAGTCTTTTCATATGTCACATCACACCAACCGTCAGTCAGTGGAAGGACCTAGGAGTGTGCCACGTGTCCCTTGGATGACGTCATCTAATCGCGTCGTGCGAGGTGGTTATCCGCAGGCGGGAAGTAATAGGCAACGTAAATTTCTCGCCTGGAACATGAATGATCCAGGTCTTGAAATTGGGGGCTACTGAAATGGTTGTCATAAATGGGTTGGGCCTGAACAGTTAAGAACAGTTCGATGAAACCGATAGATCAAGTAAGGTGGGTAATAAACTGGAAATCAAACAATAATTAATACGTTGGCCCAGAAGATCAAGATAGCACTATATGCGACAAACGTGCGACTTATAGATGAATTCAAATAAAGGCGAGAAGAGTAATCGGCGGGAATATTAATTCGTACTCCATATTTTAGGTATCAAAGGGGATAACTTATGGCGAATCACCGGCACGCTTTGTCGCCATAAAGTGGTTTGTCGCAATAAAGGGTTTGTCGCCTAGCGACAAACGTGGATCGATGGTCCAACCTTTGGGTGTATTGACACGTGGCACCCACCTCCATAATGTAAAACAAGCAGTAACGCATTGATGGGAATGTCGGTACTTTTTACTAACTCTGAGGGTAGTTGACTGACTTAGTATAGATGACTGACACGTGTCCTTCTAAGTATGGTCCATGATTACAAGGTGGTATAAATATGTAAAACTCTCCATTATTAAGTAAGTCTACTCTCTCACTTTAAAATCTGTCTTTTCTCCATTACAATAGAGAGCTTTTCTAAAATCTGAACAAAAACTGATTCTCACGCCGGAGGGGTTTCACCGGAGTCACCCCCGGTTTAGTTCATTGTTGCTTGTGTGTGTAGGTCCCATAGCGAGCCATTCCAAGAAGATTAGCCGGAGTATCCTTTGAAGCAGTTGAAGATTCAACTCCTGATCAACACCATTTTCCATGGCAGCATCAAATTGCTTATATATTTGAAATATTTAAGAGTAATTTAGTCTATTTAATATATATTTATTGTTTTTCTTAATTAAAATGTGTGAAATGTGCTAATTCATCCGTCCAGAATACTTTAGTTTAAGACTTTTCACACGTATTAAAAAAAAACAATCAATAAATATCAAATAAATTAAATTATCATTTGAATATTTTAAATATCTAGGTATTTAAATATTTTTACAATGACAATTATCTAAATATAAATAGGATAATTTAGGCAAAATATATCAAAATATTATAAAAAATTGTAAAACTACAAGTATTTTGACATAAAGAAATGCAAATATTTTGATACGTGTGTGAGTAAAAAACAATTAGTAATATTTTCATAGAACTAAGAGCCTAGATACATGAGGTAAACATGGTATAGTAAACATATGGGTAGATGGAAGGGGAGATTTTATTGATGAATTGATGAATAAAGAGACAGAAATGATTAGAGCTATCCCCACAGACACACCCAAACTACCCTCTGACAATTTCATTTACTTTCTTCAACCAACAAATTTCGACAGACAGCCCAACACAACACAATGCCATCCACCTACTGTTCTATCATATGCAGGAGTCCCCCCTTTTCCTTCTACAAAATATTCATGTAGTTCTACACCATTCCATCAACAGCTAAAATGGTGGTAAAATGCTTATGAAAATACAAATACACTCTTTCGGCCGTCCGTTCCAAAATAAATATTTAAATTTTCAAAATTATTGTTCTGATATACTGTAAATAAATGTTGTCTATTGTACGGGACAACGTTGATAACGCATGCCCAAAATTTGGCCAACCGTGACATCCGATGTCACTGTATCAGTATCTGCCATTCAACCGTTCTTGGCTACATTTCGCTTATTGAATTCATTCCATTATACTTCCTTCTTTCCACTTATGAAAAGAAGAAGTAATTTAGTAGTAACTAAACTTAATTGTCAAGATTAATGATATAAATAAAAATGTGATATTAAAATATTTGAATAGTAAAATGAAATCGTTACGGTTTGTTATATGGTTATAATTTCTAGAAGGTTTTTATATTTTTTTTTTTTTTTTTTTTGTGGTTAGAGGGAATGACATTGCCCTCCCTAGCATAGTTAGGCGCCTCTGTGAAGTGCATCAAGGGGGGAGCGGTGAAAGAGAATATTTTGGGGGAAACTAGTTTCTTCCTAAGTTATAAAAAGTCTTGTTTTTTTAAACTGTTCCTATATTTGTCAAATACTTGCAAGTTGAAAAAAATTGAACTTTTTATAATTTATGGAGAAACTGATTTCTCCCAAAACTGCGCGAAACGCTGTTGATCCCTTTTTAAAAAAAAAAAAAAAAAAAAAAAGGTACTTATATTTGTACTGAGCAACCCATACCATAATAAATTTCTATCTCTTTGGTCATGAAAGAATAGCAAGTTACGACTGTCTAATAGCTATCAGATTGTTTGAATCACGCGCACGTAATGGGGTGCAGTAATTGCCTTGTCGATTGGTCAATGCTTCTGCCTGCCTAAGCTTAATTCTGTAATCAGCTTTACCTATCTGCACTTTGTACTTACCATCTCTACGTGGTACAAATTTCCAAAAAACAGTGACTCATAAAATTAAAATAGAGCGTTAGTGTTCGAACCCTCTTTCTGTTTTCTGTCGTGGGATATCATATAAAAGACACAAAATGAGTTTTGCACAAAAATTAAAAAAAGGGTCATTGTTTCATAAGTTCTTTTTTTTTTAAAATCTATGCTCAATAAGTTTTTTTTATAATGTTGTATTATAATGTTGTATTATGTTTCGAAAATACAACATCAATTAAGGCCATAATACTGCATTCCGGCGGCCGCCGGTGACCAGAGTCCGAAGCCCATGGACCGGCGACCAGATTTCGACCTCCGGCGGCCGGATTTCGGCCAAAATTGCCGGATTCCGGTGAAAATTGACCGGAATCCGGCATGCGGCGATAGCAAATGGCGGCGGCGGAGCTGGACTGTGGCGGAGGCGGTGGTGCGGATGCAATATTATGATTTTAAACTACTGCATAACTAAATGTTGTATTATATATAATTAAACATGAGAACTAATGTTGCATTTCAATTTAATAGGAAAATTAAGGGGAAGTAAATCTTCCAAAATGGAACTTATGGGGCATAATCCCTTAAAAAAGTGTATAGTGTGAAATAAGTGTTGTGAGTGTGAAAATTGAGGTATGAGAGAGAAAGTGGGATAAGTAATAATAAGTGAAAAGATGACGTGACTATGACAAGTGGGTCACATGAATAAACAAGTATTAAAAACTTTTTTTTTGGCTTGTGTCTTTTGTAATGAGACATCTGTTGGAAAAATTTGTTGTTTGTGAAGGAAATTGTGTATTTTCCTTAATTGAATCGTTTGTCGTTCGACAAAGATTATTGTGGGTTTATGTTCCATTTAGTGAGAACATTAAAATGGTATATCTAGATGTCCAATTTATTATTGGATGTGAAGGATATGATAGCTCAAAATTGGTGGGTTTAAATTATAAATTATGTTTTAAATTTAACCCAATATTGAAGTAACGGTAAAAAGATTAATTGGGATCATTACTTGCAATAAGAGTTACAAAATGTGGAGAGACTCCCCATGATTGCAAGTATAATTGCTCCCATAATAATCAAGTTTAATTGGGGACTTTTGGTGGAGCTATAAGTGTGTAACCCACAAATGAAAGAGATAATTTTTCCTTCAATCTTCCTCCTTCCTCTTGAAATTTGTTCATCTTTTCTTTGGCCTCCTAGATTAGTTTTGAGTGGTGATTTTGTTTAAGCATAGTGAGATTCGCCGGAAAACTTTAAGTGCAAAGTTGTTCCGGTTCATCCGTTTTATCCTGGGAGACTAACGTCAATTGAAGACCTCGAGCACTCGTAGTGAGGGGGTGAATTAGTCTTAAGGAGAGTGTGTCACACACGACTCGAATTCAAGCAAATTCAAGATGACGATTCAAGGAGGTTACGACACGGATTCAAGCAAACTCAAGACAATGAATTTACGATTTTCTCTTTATTATTTTTATGTTGTATATTATATTTCAATTCATTGTAATTCTTTTCTCATTTGTGCTCGATTGTATAGATATTGTCTAACAATCTTAAGACTAATCCTCCTATTTGAGAAAGAATTACAGATTTGAAAAATCCGGTGGATCAATGATCACAAGAGAAAAGATGTAAAGAGATGGCAAAAAGAGACGGAAATTGATGGAAAAGAAGCAAATTTCCAGCACAGATTTTTTAAGACCATCTGTGGAAAAACTCCATTTCCCGGTTCGTTAACCGTTGGATCGAGCTCAAATTTGGTGGGCATGTTTCTGACTCATAGAAGAATATTCTGGACGGTGGGATCGGAAAGTTATTATGTGAAGATGGAGATAAAAATTCCAGAACAGAACAGTTTTTAAGGCTAAATTAATTACTTGAACTTATAGTGAATTAACAGATGAACATCGAGGATGTTGAAACGATTGTGTAAAATAGTTGTGGTGATGCCACTTCTAGTGTTTATACAATAGATGATGGATCTCTTATGATTCATGGAAATCATAGTGAGAAAAAAAAATTGAAAGTTCGTTTGAACTAAATTGAGGAAATGAACGGTTAAAGATGTCATCTTTAACGTTCTTATGGTTCACAAGAATCATATTGTGAAATGAATAGTTCATTGGAACTATGTTGAGAAAATGAACGGGTAAAGATTTAGTCTTTAACGTTGCATTTTATAAATGAAAAGTTCGTTGAAACTAAGTTGAGAAAATTAACGGGTAAAGAAGTAATCTTTAACGTTAACGAAAAGTTCGTTGAACTAAGTTGAGAAGATGAACGTTGAAAGATGTATTTCTTTAACGTTGCATATTTTCAATAATCTATTGACAAAGATGATAGGGCTTCTTGAACGGAGTTGTTAAATCCTATTAGTGTCAATAGTGATAAAAGTCACAAAAATAAAAATGGAGCTTCTTGAAAGAAGTTGTTAAATTCCATTGTTGTGAACATTGAAAAATGTTACAAGAACAAAAACCATAGGGCTTCTTGAAAGAAGTTGTTAAAACCTATTGGGAGAATATGTGACTAATGTCATAAAGATAAAAATAATAAGACTTCTTGAAGGAAGTTGTTAAATCTTATTGTTGGTGATGATGACAAATAACACAAAATATTTAGAATGAAAACTTCTAAAAGAAATTGTGTATTTTGTAAATGAGAATGTGATTTTTCTCTAATTTAGAGGTGCTCCAATATGAGACCTTTAAAGTTTTGAAATAATTAACCTTCAATTATAATTCCATTAAGGAATTTAGAGGTTTATAAATATGAGTGGTTATAAGAAATAAATTGTGTTAATTCTCCTATTGAATTAGCAATTTATTCTTGGAGTTAATTCTCTAATTAATTTAGAGAGTTATATTTTTGACAACAAGGTTATAATTGTTAAAAATTAAAGCCAATGGTTGGTTTGTGTAGAGACAAATCTCTAATGGAATGTGGTTGTTCCAAATATATCGGATCACCATAGTGAGAAGTTAGAAAATTTTGTTGGCCTTGACTTTAAGTGATGGCAACAAAATATGTTCTACTTGACCACCTTGAACTTAGAGAGGTTTCTTTTGGAAGATCCTACAAAGTTGGGTGAAAATGTGATGGATGTTCAAGCCGTGAGTGCGGTTGAAGCATGTGAATTTTCTTTATCGAAACTATATACTTAATGAATTGTCGGATTCATTATAAAATGTGTATAGTACCAAGAAAATGGCAAAACATTTGTGAGAGTCGTTGAACTACAAATATAAAATCGAGAATGTTGGTGCAAAGAAATTCTTTGTAGGCCTTTTTCTTGTTTTTAAAATAATGGACTCCATGAAACAGAAAAGGTTAATGGAAGAATTGAAAATATTTTTCTTGAAAACCATGTCGATGAATGGTGTTGAGTAAAATTTCCAAGTGACGGAAATAATTGAGAAATCGCTTCCTACTTGGAAAGATTTCAAGAATCACCTTAAACATTAATGAGTAAAATGAATGTTAAGGTGCTTGCTATTCGTATTATGTTGGAAAAGAGATTAGAGATTCGGAGAAGAACTTTCTAACACTTTTGTGGCGAAAGCAAAATGTGATGGAGCATATTGAAATTCTCAAGGCAAAGACAAAGTTGGTCAAACTTGTTTGAAAAGTCAAACATATACCTTGTGGATTAAGAGACAATCTTTTGTAGATGTCATCAATCATAATATTCATTATGTGAATGAATAAAATGGAAATTGAATTAATCGGTGAGTTGAGGTAGTAATCAATAATGAGAATAAGTCTCGTTAATTGGATTATGTGCCCTCATTCAAAAAGAAATTCAATTAAGATGTAAAATGTGTTTTGAATTAAATAATCACAGTGATGGTTATAATGTGAAGATGATTCAAACAAATAGTGGTAATATGTAATCTATTACCTTTATCATTGCTTGTTAAAAAGCAAAATGATGAGTCTTATCTCTTTAAAAGGAAAAGTTGTAAACCAACTTACTAAAGAGATAGTGATAAAACACAAATAAGTGGAGTTTGTGTATAAATTGGACTAAAGACTATTGGTGGCATATTTGTAGAGTATGCATAAAATAGTAGTACTTCTTATAGAATTCATGTGTATGAATCCAAGATTCAATGTATGCGCACAAAATACTATAATGGAATCATGAAACGTCTCTTTCTTTGAGAATATGTTTCCGTGTACATCAAGAGATGAGGCAAACTCATCTAAACGGATACATGATTCAATAGAAGAAGAAGAAACTCATCATGATGAAATAGCGAAGAATAGGTTGGACCTCAACATAGCAAAAGAGGTAGGATGAGAAAATTTTATGGCCCAAATTTTCTAACCTACATTCTAGAATGTAAATCACAAAGTTATAAAGAGGTATTGAACTCTTTTGAATGATCTTTGTGAAAAGAGGCTATTATATGTGAGATTGATTCCATCTTGAAAAATCACACTTGAAAACTGGTAGATTTATCTCCGTATAGTAAATCACTAGCATATAAGTGAATTTTCAAAAAGGAAATGAAGACCGATGGAAAACAATCAATGAGTACAAGGCAAGACTTGTAATTGAGGATTACAAGAAAAATGAAGACCTTGATTACTTTTATACTTATTCTCTCATCACGAGAATAAAGAGTTGTATTTGCAATTGCTGCATAGCAAAATTTGAAATACATCAAATGGATGTAAATAACCTTTCTAAATGTCGATTTAGAAGAGAAAATTTATGTAGAACAACCCGAGGGGTTTATTGTACATGAGCAATGAAACAAAGTGTCCACAATGTACACCATGATCAAATGGTATTAATAATGAAAATTGGCATTATTGCTAATTTTGGGACTACTCTGAAAATGTGGGGGTGAGTATACTTTGGAAAATAATTAATTACCTTTTGGAGAGGTTTCCCCAAGAAAACAATGAGATGTCCATATGAAGTATGGAAACGTAGGCCTACGTACACTTGTGAATGTGGGGGTGTTTTTCGCAAAGTAGCAAGTCCAATTAGTAAAGAAAATTGTGGATTATGTTTCAAGAGTTATGTTCATAACAATTGTGCATATTGGTTTGTTATATATGATTCAATAAGTTTGAATATATATAAAAATCAAAAGAAAATAAAATCAATGGAAACCAAGTATTGATGTCAAATTCATGGAAGTGAATAAGTGATACTTTGAGTGAAATAGATCAAAGTATTGAAACGGTTCATGAAATGGAACCTAGAAGGAAATGTGCTAGTTTGTGAAGCCTTGTATGACTTGAGACAAGTACAAAGATGACATCAAAGGTTTGATTGTGTGGATTTAAACAAGAGTGACTACATCACTTTGTTAATTAAATTCAAAAATGATATGTTAACTAAGGAAAATTCTAGTCAATTTGATCTGTTGATTCAAATTAAAGGAAAAGTAATAGACTTGTTGTTAAACAAGTCATTAGGTGGATATTGTTGAAATTTTTGAAATGATCAATTTGGAATAGCTGGAATTTAAATGAATTTGAGTTAACAATTATCAAATGGATAAAGCTTGTGTTAGCAAGATGGTATATTGCCAAAGTCAATTTATGATTGAAAAGACATATAGCAATATGTGTAATGGTAGTCTAGACATTTATGTCTAAGACATAATACCATTAAACAACTACTCTCAACTAATTTGACAATGTGATGTCAAATGAAAAACGGATCCGTTAACCAAAGGGTTATATAGAGAGTTAGTTGAAAGTTCGATGAGGGGATTGAGACGTAAGCCTCTTAAAAGTTAAACACAGCGGAAAACCCAATCTAGATGACTGGAGATCCCAAGAACTAGATTCAATGGGACAACCTAACTGTTAAAAGACTTGCAGCGTCACTGTGGGGGAACCAACCCCAAGTCCATTCCTGTTAGTGACATCCCGAAAGGACAAGGATAAGCTTATGGCTTTTAATGATTCTTACACGTCGAAATTTTGAGCGGGGTAATACGGGTTACCTTTAAGAAATCACCTATGTGAGAGAGAAGTGGGGCCGCTTCGAGGAGAATTGTGTGAGGCTCAATTCTTAGACCCTCTCACAGAACCAGGCGTATGTTCAGGGCCATGAATGAACATAGCTATGAGAATTAATCTATGGTAGGCCGTTACTTGTGTCAAGCATATGATCGGCTACACAAAAAGCATAACGATTCAAGGACATCGCGTCTATCGATTTGCGAGTAGAGTAAATATGCTTGTACGAGCGAAGGTTCAATGGGTTTTTTCCCACACCTATCGTATGCAAGTTTTCGTCTGCCGAACTCTATCACCAAACTCGTCATCAATTTCCTTCATGTGGGGGATTGTTGGAAAAATTTGTTGTTTGTGAAGGAAATTGTGTATTTTCCTTAATTGAATCGTTTGTCGTTCGACAAAGATTATTGTGGGTTTATGTTCCATTTAGTGAGAACATTAAAATGGTATATCTAGATGTCCAATTTATTATTGGATGTGAAGGATATGATAGCTCAAAATTGATGGGTTTAAATTATAAATTATGTTTTAAATTTAACCCAATATTGAAATAACGGTAAAAAGATTAATTGAGATCATTACTTGCAATAAGAGTTACAAAATGTGGAGAGACTCCCCATGATTGCAAGTATAATTGCTCCCATAATAATCAAGTTTAATTGGGGACTTTTGGTGGAGCTATAAGTGTGTAACCCACAAATGAAAGAGATAATTTTTCCTTCAATCTTCCTCCTTCCTCTTGAAATTTGTTCATCTTTTCTTTGGCCTCCTAGATTAGTTTTGAGTGGTGATTTTGTTTAAGCATAGTGAGATTCGCCGGAAAACTTTAAGTGCAAAGTTGTTCCGGTTCATCCGTTTTATCCTGTGAGACTAACGTCCATTGAAGACCTCGAGCACTCGTAGTGAGGGGGCGAATTAGTCTTAAGGAGAGTGTGTCACACACGACTCGGATTCAAGCAAATTCAAGATGACGATTCAAGGAGGTTACGACACGGATTCAAGCAAACTCAAGACAATGAATTTACGGTTTTCTCTTTATTATTTTTATGTTGTATATTATATTTCAATTCATTGTAATTCTTTTCTCATTTGTGCTCGATTGTATAGATATTGTCTAACAACATCAAAATGATGCTTTTGTGCCTTTTGTAATGAGACAGAAGAAAAATTATATTTTTTTTAAATAATTTTATTATAAAATTAAAACTGCAAGCAAAATACAAATAAATAAAACAAAATTTTTAGAAACGGACAAGTTAAGTGAACTACGACACTTATTTTATAATATAAGACGGTGGAATTATAATGCAATTTAAAAGATACAAACAAATACTTCCTCCGTCCCACTTCAATTGATACTTATTTTTTTTTTTGTCCATCTCACATCAATTGATATTTACTCAAAATGGAAAGGAATCTTCACTATTTACCTCACTCATTCTCTCTCCTATTTTACTTTTTCACTCACAACATTCTCTCTCCTAACTATTCCTCCCACTCATTCTCTCTCTTATTTTACTTTTACACTCATAACATTCTCTCTCCACTTTTTCTCTCTCTTACCTTTCCTTAATATGTGTGCCATTTTTTTTTTGTATCCATTGAAATGGAACGGAGGGAGTAGATATTATTAAAAAGAAAATTGACGTATTAAATAAAATTATATTTTTGAGACAGATGAAATGAAGTAGCCGGAAACTCTAATATTTAGGGTTGATTAAATGGCACACGAAGCATCATGTTCAAATTCAATTTAAACCTAATCCAACATGTAGCTTAATTTAAACTAATGTCCCTTTTGAGTTTTTGCCACCTGAATTTGTAATTTAAATAATTGTACTACTTTAAAAAAAAAAAAAAAAAAAAAAAAAAAAAAAAAAAAACATTCTTACTCTCATATCTACTCTTCTTGCGATATACTCCCTCCGTCCCGGCCGACTTAGGACTTTTTGCCATTTTGGGCGTCCCACCCGACTTAGGACGGGCCAAAATGGAAACCTTAAATCACTATTCTCTCCACTCATTCTTTCTCCTACATTATTTTAATACTCACAATACCATTATAATTTACTATTCCCTCCACTCATTCTCTCTCCTATTTTTAAATTACACTCACAACATTTACCTTTTCCTTAATCCTCGTGCCATTTCAAAAAATCCTAAGTCGGCCGGGACGGAGGGAGTATCCTCTAATTGCAAAATAGAGGTAGGTTCGGCTCGGATCCAAGTTGTTCAATGGTTGTGAGTGCAATTGGACACTACATGGTTGTCCAACCATTATTGTTCATCACACTCAAAGGTTCAGATTCAATCTTCTTTAAATGGCTTCTATTTATTGTGAAAATGTAAAATAGACGAGAAAAAACAACATTATCCTTAATAAACAATCAAATACCAACCAGGAATTGAATTATCCACCCGACCCTAGCCATACCATTAAGGCTTGGGACCAGACCTGACCTTTCCACTTGTTGCTCTCCCCATTAATTCTGGTTACTGGTAATTAACGAATTCAGAGAAACGTTTTTCTTAAAACGCTGCATGGTGGTCCAATATTGCATCAGTAAATCAATGTGTACGTACATTGTATGCCGACTTTGTACTCCTTTCTCCGTACCACCTTAAATCATACTCCCTCCGTCTCAGCTCACTTAAGAAAAATCGACTTTTTTTGTCAACTTTTGATAACTTTGACTAAAACTTTATAGAAAATTTGATAATCTTAACAAAAATTTGAATTTTTTTATTGAAAGTATTTTAATAGTGAATCATTTTTTTAATTTTTAAATCTTTATTAGCATCATAATTTTTTTATAAAATCTTGGTTAAAGCAACTCAAAGTTGACAAAAAAATCAATTTTTCTTAAGTGAGTTGGGACGGAGGGAGTACTCCCTCCGTTTCGGACTAACAGTTATACCTAGTGTTTGCACGCTTATTAAGAAAACACTAAGAAATGAGTGAACAATGACAAGTGAGTTGGGGGTATAATTGTCCAAAACACTGTTTATGATTCAAGTGGATAAAAAGTTGTGTAATAAGTATTGGTTTATTTGTATTTCTATGAAAATAAGAGGGTATAAATATCCAAAATACTATTCATTATTTGTCATTTTGGAAATAAAGCAAAGTAGGATTCTTAGTCTGGGACGGATCAAAAGGGAAAGTAGGACTCTTCTTGAAGTTGGACGAATGTAATACTTATTTTCATTTTCGTATATCCCATCTCAAACTGAATTATTCAAAATGACAAAAGTTCTTCTCTATTCCTATTCATGTCACTCGTTTTCTTTTCTACTCACAACACCAATCAATTTATTATTTATCCTATTCATTTTCTCTCCTACTTTAATTTTCATAACAAGTCATAACACCTCTTTCCTACCTCATTTTTCTTTAATTATTGTATTCAAAAAGCTAGTTTGATTTGAGGTGAAACGAAATAAGTATATAGGACGTTTAGTTAGGGTTACAACATATTTATCCTTTGTCCTACAACAAATATTAATGTGGTTTTATTTTGTGCAATCCAAAACAAGTGTTACATTTTTAAAGACAATTGAGTACTAGTGTGGTTTTATTTTTTCCGAACCAAAACAAATGTTACACTTTAAAAAAAGAAAATAATATTAATATAATTTTATTTTAGTACAATCAATCTAAGTAAGAGGTTCAATTTCCACTAAATAAAAAAATAAAAAATTGTATTAGACCGAAATCCATTTTATTTTTTTTAACAACGTTAAAATTTCAAATATAACCCCCAATAAATATCCTCAACCGTGACTTACCGACTTCTCCAGCCTATAAATAGAAACTCACAATACACTAATTCTTGCATCCAAAAAGCAAGAACTATTAACCCTTAGTTAAAGAGAGAGAGAGAGAGAGAGAGAGAGAGAGAGAGAGAGAGAGAGAGAGAGAGAGAGAGAGAGAGATATGGCAAAATTATGCATAGTGTTAGTTCTAGCTCTAGCAGTAGCTCACTTCGCCAACGCCGCCAAAGACATCCCAACCACTAAACTCAACACAGCCAAAACCGTCCCAACCACCACCAATGCCGCCGCCGGCACTGTCACCGACCAAAAGAACGTCATGACATTCGGCGGACTAGGCGCCTACAACGGCATTGACAACAACGGCCTCCCGGTTGGCGGATATGGTGGCGGCGTTGGTCTTGGTGGAAACATCCCCGGAATCAACGGTGTTGGCGGCATTGGTGGTGCCGTTGGTTATGGTGGACCTGGTGGAGCTGCTGGTAGCTTCGGACCGTTTAACGGAGTTGGTGGCATTGGTGCTGGTACCGGTGGTGCTGGTGGATTTCCTACTATTGGGTTCGGTGGTCCCGGTGGTGGTGCAGCTGCCGGTGTCGGTGCATTTCCCATTGGCGGTGCCGGTGGTGGTGCTTTTCCCACATCTCCTTGAAATGGTGGGAAGTTAGGGTTTAAGGGTTTTATAATATTACTTTGGAAATTAATTTAAAGTTATTTATCAGTTGTGTGAGGGTTTGTGGTATCATTTTTATTTACAAGCGCGTACTTTACGGTGTCGTTTCCTATGTTTGCTTTAATTAGTGGACCAGATTAATTCTTATAAATCTTTATTTCCTTCTAATCTCTATTTGTTTAAATATGAACTTCCGCTTGATCTTTTAAGACTTGATATATAATGCATTTTATTTAATTAGATAAACCAAAGCATATTTCATTATGGATGGAAAGAATATGTGTTATACTCCCTCCGTCCCACGTGAATAGACACCAAAAATCTTGGCACAATAACTAAGGAAAATGAATATAATAATGAAAATGTGTGGTAGGAAATGAAGAGAGAGAATGAGTGGAGTTGGTTGAATAAATTGTGTGATAGGAAATGAAGAGAGAGAATGAGTGGGTGGGGTAGGATGAATATAAAATAATAAATTCTTTTCCATTTTGGGCAGTGTCTATTCACGTGGGACGTCCCAAAAAGAAAATAAGTGTCTATTCACGTGGGACGGAGGGAGTATACTTCATCCTAAAGTAATCATTTCTAGAATAATTGTCGTTCTTCGCCCAATAATAATTGTCGCAATTGACATGTTAAATTGTAATTTACTTGTTTGTACGCTACTTTAATGGCAAGAATCGTAACTTTTTTGTGATGGGTAAAATTATTTTTATTAAGTAGCAGGGGTAGACCCAAAATTAAAATGAAGGGGTTCACAAATTAAATTATCCAAAAACTTCAAAAGAATAATTATTTTTTACGTTAATACTTATCCAAAAACTTCAAAAGAATAATTATTTTTTACGTTAATACCTACGTCGATTCTTCCTTTTTTGCCAAGGGGTGGGCTGAGTTGGTAAGTGGGGATGCAATTAGTAATTTTTTTATTTTTTTTTTCATGTCAACATTAATTTTGGAAAGTTCACGGCCACCCCTTTGAGTGGCCTTGTGTCCACGGGGCTAAGTAGTAAAAGAGGTAAATTAATTAATGCTATTTTTTTTCCCACAAACGAGGACCATTTCTAATTAATTGAGCTAAAACCCCTATATTCTTAAAAAGATGCATTAGTTAAAAAAAAGGGGGGGGGGGGGTAATTTCTCCATGGTCTTAGAGGGTAGATCTGCGGGTGCATTGCTAGTATCATGATAGAATTACATTAAAATTATTATTTTATTTTGAAACACGACCTTTGTTTTGAGAAAAAAAAATATAATATTTATTATGAAACGAGCTAATGAAATAGCATTAAAAGAAATAGTGATGTAAATTATTTAGGACTTTTGTCATAGAAAACGAATTAATTATAGCATGGACCATTCTTTCTCCATCTCTCTTAATTTGCTGCAAAAATCTCAAACATGATGTATTAGTTTTATACATGTCTAATTCTATGAAGCAAAAAAACCATCTCAACATTTTATTTAATTAGATCTGAACTACTTCCACATTTTTTGGTCAAGTTGTTGTTGCAAGACCAATAAATAACTTAGTGCCAATATATGTTTAATGCATCACTTACTCCTTTCCTCAAGAGCTGATAGACGCCAAACTTTTCAGGATCAAGAGCGGTTCAAGGATATCTGGCTTGATATATTTGGTGGTATGATGTACCTAAAACACAACGCAAATAAGCACCGTTAATGTCAAAGTTGGATGTTACTCCAACTTAGGCCCTCGGGTATGAGAGTAAGAATACTGAGATATATAGGATGTTTGAATGTCTTGGAGTGTGTGTATGTGTTTAGGGTTTAGAGTAATATGGCTTACTCAACATATATGGAACTTACCTTGCCCAAGGGGACAAAGGTCTTTTATTTATAGGCAATGGAGAGGTGCTTGTTGATGTAAGCAATGAGATCAGCCCTAGAGGGCACTTTGATATTTGACCGCCTACACGTGTCCGCAGCTAACTGGCCCTGTCAGGGAGGGAACATTGACTGTAAAGGGGACATGGCTGAAAGGGACATGAGCCGTGTATATGGCTTGGCGCATTAAATGAAATAGTAGGCGCCTGTCTGAGCCGCATTAAATGCGTGATGGGGGAGCCGGCAACTTGCATGTCAGAGCCAGTAAGCTAACTTGCTCAGTAAGGCTTGACATTAACCGGGAGGCAGGTATGAGCTCGCGGTCAACATCTTGGGCACGGTCAAAGGTATTTGACGCGGGCACGGATGGAACGGTCATACCCCCTGCGGGCACGAATCCAGCGGTCATACCTCCTGCGGGCACCAATCTAGCGGTCAGGATCCCTCCGGTCTTTGAGAAGGATGATGCGGGGAGGAACACGATCTTGACCTCAAGGGCCTATTTGTCCGCGGTTTTCCCCCAACAGTCTAGAAAATTCCACGTCACCGATTCCTTAGATCAGACCGAGCGTGGACTCGATCCAGTAGGTACGGGCTCATCAAGAGATTTCCTTTAAAAAGGATTATACTAAGCATATATTATTACTTTCAATGTGTTTTTCATCCATAGTTTTATGAATAAACTTTATCTATTAAATGGTACAGTATTTTTTAATGTTCATATGTAAATTTACATAATTGAACTGAAAGAGGTTAAAACTGATTCCGGGATAAATCATTTTCGTTTGCTTGCGTAAAATGAAAGATGTATGTTGTTTGTCATTATATCCAATTCTAATAGAATGACTGTCTCTCTCTGATAATCTCTCAACTCATCAACAAAACCATCAATTTGCTTATGGTGGATTTTCCACCATTAAGATGATATCAACTGAATTGCAGTGTCTGCCTGACAACATAAAATTTCTTCTAATAAAACACTTTCTTTTTTTAAATGAAGGGTTGTACATTGTATGAAGAAACTTATTATTCGAGGAATATATTTAAAAAAAAAAAAACTATAAATAACTTTTTTTTTTATTTTTTTAAATCTCCCGACCAAAAATTGACATTTTCTTTAGAGAATTTATAGTACTTGTAAAATGACGGCAGTATACATTATTCAGTACGGTCCAAGGAAGCTGCATTTCCCTGAATTTGGGATTTTCACCAAGAAACAAGAATTAAGCTAGGCAGACAGAGATGTTGTCAAAACCAATGATAACATGGCAGTAAAATTGGAATCCCATTCCCATCTACTTGGTGGCAGCATGTCATGTCAGCTCTTGACCCCATCATCATATCATCAACAACCATTCCATAAATTCATTTCTTATCACACCTCATCTTACACCACCCTTCCATAAATTGATTATTAAACGAGTACGTCTGGAGAGAAACGCATTTTTTCATCGCTGCATTTAAACGCTACATGTCACGACGTAGTAGTCGGGCTTCGATATCACAAAGCTTCGAATATCCGTGTTTTGAAATGGATAATGTGCTTTGTAAAGGATATCCGTAAACCAAGTATTTTTCCTGGATATCTCTTTTAAAGTTTCTGATATCCGTAGAAATGGATATCCGTGAAAGTTTGTAAAGCGATATCCAAAAAATATTTGGTTTCTGATATCCTTTCAAAGCTTCCTGATATCCTTTCCAAAGCTTCCTGATATCCGTGTTCGATGAAGTGATATCCAGTTTTTGTGGCTAGGTATGTCGCACGACATAACAAGCCCCGTTTCTCCATAAGCGACGGAGAAACGCGTTTCTCCCCAGATTTTGTGTTATTAAACACATCAATTTCGGATACGACTATGGTATAGATGGATCGAAAGCTCGAGTTTTATAATACTCCATTTATTTATATTTTATAATACGTGTATTATATTTTATCGATTGTAAATATATGTATAATACGAGAGTTCATTTTATATTAACATGAGTTACATTTTATAGTACGTGTGTAACGAGAGAATCAGAGAATCGAAATATCTTGATGCGGCGAACGGCGGTGGCTGGGTGCAGGGGCGAAGCCAGGAATAGTACGTGTGTAACGAGAGAAAATCGAAATATCTTGGTGCGGCGGACGGCGGTGGCTGGGTGCAGGGGCGGAGCCAGGAATTGCCCCGGGGGGGCAAGATTACACGGGGATTCGGGGGCAGCGCTCCCGGAAAAAAAAAAATCGGGTCGGACAAGTAAAAAATGGGTCGGATTCATGAAATATAATGTATTTTAGTTAAAAAT
Organism: Adenophora triphylla var. japonica; assembly: GCA_022495995.1. Lineage (NCBI taxonomy): Eukaryota > Viridiplantae > Streptophyta > Magnoliopsida > Asterales > Campanulaceae > Adenophora > Adenophora triphylla. The sequence continues at coordinate 160,875 of JAFEMH010003129.1, forward strand.
GTAAAGAATTAAGAAAGTTAACAAAAATGATAAAAGTAAGTAATTCAAAGAACGATTGAAATAATGTTGAAGTATTTAACGCAAACAATTTATTAAAATATATTACTCGTACAAAAAAGAAATTCAAATTTGCTAATTAAACTTGGAATAATAGGAAGAAAGACCAAAAAAAAAATGGAAAAAGCCTAACTAATTAATTAAGATTGAAAAAATGTGAGAAAATTAGGAGAAAGAGAAAAACAAAACTGTTAAGAGAAAGAAATGGAGAGAGAGAGAATAGCAAAGATGGAGGACAAATAAAATTAATTGAAAATGTAGGTAGCAGGGCTCGAACATGGATTTAAAAGGAAACACCAAAGGTTTTAACTTCACCACTTCTACTGCTAAACCGCACCACTCACTGGTGTTAATCTTGAATTTAATTATATATAACAAAAAAATATGAGGGGGGGGCAAAAAAAAAATTTCCATTGCACTTTCGCCGCTGGAGGGGGCAAGTGCCCCCTCCAGCCCCCCCCCCCCCACCCCCACCCCCCCCACCGCCGGCTCCGCCCCTGGCTGGGTGGTGGCTATTGGCGCAATCTCCTCCGAGAATCACTCACGTAATTAGTGTACATTCTATGTATAAACAGTAGTCTTTGGCACAATCTCCTCCGAGAATCACTCACGTAATTAGTGTACATTCTATGTATAGGCAGCAGTCTTTGGAAAGGTCTTGGAGAGCAAGACATGTATTTGTATATATATTCATTGAAAGCAATGCCAGAAAGCAACACATTCAACACACTGATATTGTAATTCTATATGGTATCAGAGCTCTCTTGCTTAAAAGTGCAACCACCTTCCGATCCGGTCATGGCAAGCAAGTCACAGCCCACCATTGTTCAACTCAATGCTCCTACACATCTCCCCACAAAACTAAACCAAAACAATTTCATTGTATGGCGCAGACAATTATTCTCCACCCTAATCGGATTTGATCTTCTCGGGTTCATAGATGGCACAACACCGGCCCCTTGCAGACATATTGACAACGATAAGACGAAACCCAATCCAGATTTTACGATATGGTATCGTCAAGATCAGATCATCATCAGCGCGATGCTAGGAAGCTGCGTGGAAACAATCCAGCCCCATATTTCCACTGTTGAAACATCCAAAGAAGCATGGGAACGACTATTTGTCTTGTATGCAAACAAATCTAGAACAAGGGTCATGTCTCTCAAGGAACGAATCTTCTACAATCCCAGAGGCACACGTTCCATCTCCGAATATCTGCAAGATATGAGGGCCATTGCAGATGATTTGGCACTAGCAAACAGTCCCGTTGACGAAGACGACCTGGTAATTCAGATTCTCAAGAACTTAGACAGTGATTACAATGAAATATGTACTGCGATTAGAGCAAGAGATGCAGCAATAACCTTTGCTGAACTCCATGATAAGCTTGTCGATTTTGAGACGCAACTTAAGAAGCGTGTAAAGGAAGTGGCTCCGGTGATCCCAACAGCAAACTACACCCAGCGACAGCCTTCTAAATCATACCCCAACTCTAATCATGGCACCAAAGCCCCTCCAAAAATCAGCAGCGTGAGAATACTCAATTTTCAAGCAACCAACAGAGGTATAACAACCCTAATTCTCGCAATCAGTGGCAGCAGAATAATCAAAACTCCAACCGCTCTTCCTCCTATCAAGCGAACACATACTGCCAATTTTGTGATCGTGCAGGACATCAGACTAAAGAGTGCAGAAAGTTGGCTCAATTTCTTCGAGAGAATGGTATTCAAACATCTCCAGTCTCTACTGCGCAACCAGTGGTCAATGCAACATCCATGAACTCCCAACCTGTTCATCCTTGGTTGTTTGATACCGGAGCATCCAATCATGTGACATCCTCCCCAACAACCTTGCATAACTTTTCTGACTATGGTGGTCCGGACGAAATTGTACTTGGTGATGGTAAAGGCTTACATATTTCTCACATTGGCAGCACAACACTTAACACGTCTCACAAATCACTCACCTTAGATAATGTTTTGTGTGTTCCTTCACTAAAGAAAAACTTGATTTCCGTTGCTAAACTCTGTCAATCTAACAATGTCTCTGTTGAATTTTTCCCATCTTCTTTTGTTGTGAAGGATCTTCGCACGGGGGCGTCACTACTCCAAGGGCAGAACTCCGGTGATGTGTACTATGCACAATCTGTTACTCAGCCTGAGATAAACATAACCACAAAATCAATTATTTCACAGTGGCATCACCGTCTCGGCCACCCTACCAATAAAGTACTTTGTTTTCTTCTGCAATCTCGTAGTTTACTTCCAAAAATCCCAACTGATTTGAATTTTTCATGCAACTCATGTTCTTGTTATAAAAGTCATAAAATGCCATTTGATACAAATTCTCTTGTTAGCACGAAACCATTGCAATTAGTATACACTGATGTTTGGGGACCTTCACATAAGACCATTGATGGCTTCTATTATTATTTGATTTTTGTGGACCACTTTACCAAATACATATGGTTGTATCCAATGAAAAAGAAATCTGATGTGTCCATCTTATTTCCCCAATTCAAATTACTAGTGGAAAAATATTTTCAACTTCCTTTGATCTCAGTCTATTCTGATAATGGTGGAGAGTACGAAAAATTAATTCCTATTCTTACCTCATGCGGTATCTCACACTTCACTACACCACCCCATACCCCTGAACATAATGGTACCTCAGAACGACGCCATCGTCATGTTGTTGAAACGGGGCTCTCCTTACTTCACCATGCATTTCTTCCGCTCTCTTACTGGTCATATGCCTTTCAAGCTGCGGTCTATCTAATTAACAGACTTCCCACTCCTATCCTTCATAACAAAACACCTTTTGAGTTGCTATTCAATCGTCCTCCCAATTATACACGACTCAAAACATTTGGTTGTCTGTGTTATCCATGGTTGCGTCCCTATTCCCAGTCTAAAATACATCCACAGTCCACACCATGTATCTTTCTTGGCTACTCAACCTCCAAATCTGCATACAAATGTTTTGATCCAACTTCCAATCGGTTATATCTGTCACGGCATGTTAAGTTTGTGGAAGATACCTTTCCCTTGCAGGCGCAAAGTACGCATCACTCGTTCTCCCAACTAGTACGCGAAGCCTGTCATGCGACCTCTTCACAAAACAGTTTATCATCACACCATTCGCCAGGTACAACCTTCACTCCTGTTTATACTTCTGTTGCACCACCACCACCTGCACTACCTCCCACACCAACTCATCTTCATAACTCAACTCCACCACCATCATCTCCCTCATCTCCTTCTCAACCTATAAACAATTCATTCGCTCCACTCACAAGTCACTCTCCAAACCAATCAACACCACCATCACCACCACCATCTTCTTCTACACATACACCTCATGCTTCACCATCTCCACCACCAGATAATGCACGTCCTGCCCGCTCTCGAACATTAAATCGTCGATACTTTAACGATACATTTGTTAACATCACTACTGCCCATCCCATGCCACCATCTCATGAACCTCACACTGTTGCCCAAGCTTTAAAAATCCCCGAGTGGCGTGCTGCCATGGATGATGAAATCAATGCCTTACTTCAAAATGGCACATGGGACCTAGTTCCACCCTCAAATCACACTCCCATTGGTTGTAAATGGATCTATCGCATTAAGCGGAAGCCTAATGGAGATATTGACAAGTATAAAGCGCGCCTAGTTGCTAAAGGGTTCCTTCAACAACGTGGCTTAGATTACTTTGAGACATTCAGCCCAGTCACAAAACCGGTAACTATTCGTCTTGTCTTATCTCTCGCTCTCTCTTACAATTGGCCCATTCGTCAATTTGATATTAACAATGCGTTTCTCCATGGCACACTTCATGAATCTGTATACATGATGCAACCACCTGGATTTGTTCATCCGCAATACCCCAATCACATTTGCAGACTTCGAAAGGCATTATATGGTCTCAAGCAAGCTCCTCGAGCTTGGTACCAAGAGCTAAAGAATTTTTTGGTTCAAGTTGGGTTCACAAACTCTTTTGCTGATACTTCTCTGTTCATCTATCAAAGTCAAGGAATTGTTGCTTATTTTCTTGTTTATGTTGATGATATAATCTTAACTGGTAGTGATTCCAAGTTCCTCGAGCAATTTGTTGCGCAGCTGTCCCATCGGTTCTCTCTTAAAGACTTGGGGTCACTCCATCTACTTTTAGGGATTGAGGTCATAAACACTGCAGAAGGATTGTTCCTTTCCCAACACCGCCATGTAACTGATCTATTGGAGAAATTTAATATGAGTGGCGCCAAAGAAGTTGTCACGCCGATGAGCAGCTCCTTGCCTCTTTCACTCTCAGCCAGCAGCCCCACCGTTGATCCCACTCCATACAGAAAACTTGTCGGCTCTCTTCAGTACTTGGCATTTACCCGACCTGATATTTCTTTTGCTGTCAACAAACTCTCCCAATTTATGCATGCTCCAACAGAAGTTCATTGGCAGGCCTTGAAAAGGATCCTTCGCTACCTCAAGGGATCAATTCATCATGGACTTCTTCTCCGTCGCAGCTCTCCTATCACATTGCAGGCCTTCTCCGATTCTGATTGGGGTGGTTCACCAGACAATGGAAGATCCACCACGGCGTACATCGTCTATCTTGGATCTAATGTGATCTCTTGGCGTTCAGCTCGTCAAAAGTCAGTGTCTCGATCCTCCACCGAAGCAGAGTACAAAGCAGTAGCTAATGCTGCTGCGGAAGTAATCTGGATTCAGCAGCTACTTCATGAATTAGGTGTTCATATACCTCAGCCACCAACTCTTCATTGTGATAACATGGGTGCCACTTATTTATGTGCAAACCCTGTATTTCATTCGCGCATGAAACACATTGCCCTGGACTATCACTTTGTTCGCGAGAAAGTTACAAATGGTTCTTTGCAAGTTCGCCATATCAGCTCCCGTGATCAACTAGCTGATATGCTCACTAAACCTCTCAACAAGTCTCAATTTCTTCTTCTTCGGTCCAAGATTGGAGTCTCCAATGGAGCCTCAATCTTGCGGGGCCGTATTGGCGCAATCTCCTCCGAGAATCACTCACGTAATTAGTGTACATTCTATGTATAGGCAGTAGTCTTTGGCACAATCTCCTCCGAGAATCACTCACGTAATTAGTGTACATTCTATGTATAGGCAGCAGTCTTTGGAAAGGTCTTGGAGAGCAAGACATGTATTTGTATATATATTCATTGAAAGCAACACATTCAACACACTGATATTGTAATTCTATAGTGGCTTCAATCGCAATTCCGTCTCTTCATTTCGTCTCTTCTACGTGCTCGTGAGAATAGTGAGAATTTTGGGTGTGTGGATTGACTATTGAGTTTAATTTTTCAATGAGACCCCTCACTTCATGGTGAGAGACTTGGTTTGATACCCCCACAAATGGTTGATTGGTACGTTTGTTTTTAGATTCAGAAAATTTTGGAGGAAACCTGTTTTTTCATAAGTTATAAAAAATCATGTTTTTAAATATATCGACTTGGTGTTTAAAACGCCTAAACTCACTATTTTATTTTCTAGGTATTTTAAGGCCTAAACTCAATGTTTTAAGGTCTAAACTCGATATTTTTAAGAATGGAAGTGAATTTTTTATAACTTATGAAGAAACAGGTTTTCCCTAAAACTCGTTGCATTATCAAAGATAAATTTACGTGTTTGTGGCTAAAATTTTTGTGCCTAACTAGCATTGTTCGGTCTGATTTTCTATGTTGATCTAATAAATTTATGTTAAAATATATTATAAACTTAATACAATTTAAAGAAAGTACAATCAAATAAATATCACTATAAATTTTTTCTTTTCTAAGGAAAGAATAGTATTTACTCATATGGTCATATATGGTTGTACTTACTTGTAGTACACTATAAATTGCATTGAAGAGGCAGACCCTACCAATTCATTCATTGTGTATGGCAGTTCTTGTGGCTGAGTTAAATAATAGCTGGGCACCCATCATTGCATGCATGCTCATTACACCATAGCCAACAGTGACACAGCTCAACGCTTTTAATTTATAGATTTAATGTGTTTTTTTTTTCATTTGTTCCTGAATTTCTTTTTTGTATTTCTGAAATTCAGCCTTCAAATGCTTTTTACAGATACAATTGTTCCAAAAAATAATATATAGATACAAGTCTATTTTTTTCTTATGATAATTATGATAATTGACAAATTAAATGGACGGATATATTTTGTCCGATTTTTTTTTTAAAATATTCCTTTTTAAATTCATATTTACCTAAATGACACAAGGGAAAATTTATGTACCAAAATGACCATATTTTGAGAAATCGGCATTGGTAGTACCGTTTTTGGCTTAAAGTCGGCACTACCAATGCCGTTTTTGGTTTGTCAAAAGTCAACCATCGGAGGATTAATTGGGAGGTTTAAATGGGAGGATTAATTGCATTAATTAGGGAGTTTTAATTAATTTTAAGTAAAGTCGGCATTGGTAATACCGACTTCAATTAGGGTTACAGTGAAGTCGGCATTACCAATGCCGTTTTCTGGAAAAGTGGGGTGAAGTCGGTATTGGTAGTGCCGACTTCTGCTTTACAGAATCACATGCGTGCAGACCCCCCCCCCTCCCCTTCCCTTCATCCTTTCATTCCCATCTTCTCTTCTCTCATCTTCTCTCTATCTCTCAGCCATTGACACCAACCAAGATCTCATCAAGCCAACCAAGAATAACATTCAAAATTCTAAAAACGTTATTCATACTCACGTTTTTAAAATATAAGGTTAGTATTTGTTGATTTTTTTTTCTATAATTTGTGTTTTAATTATATTTATTTATATAATTTGTGTTAGTTTTTGTTTAGTTTCCTTAATACATACATGTTAGTTAGGTTATTTATTAAGATTTGATGAAACTTGATTTTTAATTTATTCGAATTTTGTTAGAAATTTAACGAAAATGTTAAGTTTCGTTAGAAACTTAACCGTATTGTCGAAATTTAACGAGTTTTTCGTTGTTCGCTAAATATTTAACGAGAAGGGGCTTTTTACCGAATTATAGTTTAATAATTAACAGCTTGTGTCTTTTGTCAAAAAATGCCATCTTCTGTCAAAAACTTAACTAAACCGTCAGAAAATTGTCCTTTTTTAGTTAAATATTTAACGGGGCAGCCTTTTTGTCACTGAATTTTAGTTTAATAGTTTTGTTGTTTGTTTCAGATGGACCAAACCCAAGCATTTGTTGATCCTGGGCCGTTAGACCCCTCCGTATTAAGATTACAAGATAAACACCGTTCAAATTATATTTGGGCTAGACAGGAAGTTGAGACAATTAGATTTAGGCGCGGTCCGTTACTTCCTAGAAACTTGGATGTTAGGATACAGAGCAAACTTTTAGACGTAGGATTCTACGGTGTTTATAAGCTAGGTCATTTCAAATATGACTGGCATTTGATAGAGGCTTTAGTTGAGAGATGGCGTCCAGAGACGCACACATTCCATTTGCCAGGCTTGGGAGATGACCATCACCCTTCAGATGTTGGCATATTATGTGGCCTTCCTATAGACGGGGATGTTGTGACTAGTTCCCGAGCCAATATTAATAAGTTGGAATGGTGTCACTTATGCCACGAGTTATTAGGGATTCAACCACTAATCGACTTGAAGGGCGGTAGATTGTCTATTAAGTGGATTATAGACCAACCGACTCGGGAGGAGCTTCCCGCAAATGCGCATGCCGAATTGATTAATCAAGATACTCGGGCCTATATTTTGATATCCTTAGGGTCATATTTGATGCCTGACACGAGTAATACCTTGGTGAAATTGATGTACCTCCCACTGCTAGTGGACGTTGACGCGATTGGGAACTACAACTGGGTAGTGCTATGTTAGCCTTTTTATATCGGGACTTGTGTGTAGCGACAAAGCCCGATGCGAAAGGTTGTGCTGGATTCTTAACAATTGTGCAGGTATGTCAATTATATTTGCTTATATTATTCTATTGAAGAAAATATGTTTTGTACGTGACACTAAATATTTTTCTTTATGTTTTTTTTTTAGCTTTGGGCTTGGGAACGGTTGTTGTGTCTACGACCCGTAAGGACACGTGGAGATGTCATTCTTCAGGATGCATTACTGCCATATGGTTGCAGGTATTTTAAAATAAATTCATTTTAAAATCACATAATATTTTATGTACTTGATTTTGATTATTACACACTAATTTGTATGTCAAATTGCTCAATATGTAGGTGGCAAGGTCCCTTATTATATACGCATCTTACCGTCCACAACTTGCGTGGATATCGAGATCAGCTAGCGTATTTGACCGAGGATCGTGTTGAGTGGCACAGCATTTAAGTGTCTGTGGTCCAAAGATATTGCTTCCTGTGGGCAGATATATGGAGAGCGAAGGTGCCCTTTATTTGCTTTGATAGGTTTGAGCGGCACCTTCCGATCAAGTAATGAGGCGCTTCGGGATGTTACAGGGTATCCCTGACCCACATGACACGAGTGAGTACCTGCATGGACTTGATCGACGAGGTCGAACAGAAGTTCATTGGCTCAATTTCCACGTATCTTACATAGGAATGTGGAATCAACGGGCTAATTTGGTGGTGGATGGGCACATGGTATCGAGGATGTAGATTTAGCACATCCCTATATGTTATGGTACTCTAGAATCACACGGTCATTGATCCGTAATCCAAATGATGTAGAGGATGAGGGGTACAGGCGCATGCTAGTCGTTATGAGGGTTTGGTAAGTTAACTAGTACATATTTACTTTAGTTCATTTTTATTTTTTTACCATTTTATCATCCTTATTATTTATTCCTGAATTTATTATTTTCAACAGATTCAAAACCTTCAGCGCGCGTACATATCCAACGAGAATGCCATACTTGAGGTTGAGGGATACGGCTTTCGCTCACAACACCTATATGTTACCCGTGGTGTCATCAGACAATCGTTATCGTCTATTAGACAGCTGAGACGACTGGATGCCCTCCAAACTCCCCACCACCGCAGATCGTGTTGTAGGGGTGCCACGAGACGAAATCGGGTTCGTAGACGTGCTCAACATGTGCAGGATGATCCAGAGGTAATATGTTTATTTTTTTCGTGGATATGTTAAATATTTAACGAGAAGGGTCTTTTTTACTGAATTATAATTTATCATGTGCAGGATGATCCAGAGGTACATTTTGAGGAGGCAGCGAATGAGGGGGACAATGGCGAGGAGGAAGTGGAATGAGGAGGAACGGAATGAGGAGGACGCGAGTGAGGAGGCGGCGAATGACGCTTTCTCCTGTGCAGAAACTATGGATTCTTTGATACACAATGGATTATACTCCAACTCCCTCCAAATTTAGGTTTTGCATCATATACTTCGGGAGCGGGAGTGGAAGTCGAAGAAGAAGCGCTGACTATGCTCCATCATCATCTCGTCCACCTCTAGGGATGGATTTCACATCGTATGGTTCTCAGAGTCAGAGTGGAAGGCGAAGCCTTCAAAAGGATTATACTCCAATGCTACCTCCAATGTCGTTTCCTGAGGCTACACCTTTTGGTCACACGCACTCTACTCAGGTACCATCATCATCTCGTCAAGCTAGCACATCACGAGTAGGTCGTGTATTATCTCGCCTTCTACCTAGGAGAAGTGATAGGCCACGTAATCCTCCTAACAATTACACCCCAAATGCATATCCCTGACGGATTTCCTATTTGACCGGGATGTGGTCAATAAATATTTTCTTATTTTTTCGAATTAATTGGTAAGTTATTATGACTCTCTTCAATTTCTTATTTTTTCGTATTAGTTGGTAAGTTATAAAATGATTGGTACCAGTTTCGTATGAGTTAGAGTAAATTTGTCACATCAGTCCAAAAAAGATATATTTATCAGAACTTTGAAAAACGGGACTACCAATACCGTTTTTGTAAGAACCGCCAAAAACGGCATTACGAATGGCGTTTTTGTCGAACCGTAAAACGGCACTACGAATACCGTTTTTGTCGAACTATCAAAAACGGCACTACGAATACCGTTTTCGGAATACTTACCCTTTAAAAGGCCCGGTGACCTCAAAAACGAATTCATCCATTTCTCAATCTCTCATCCATCTCTCTCAACCCAAGATCAAAATATATCAAAATGGATCCAAATCAACCCCGCTGGTATCTTGGACGAGAACCTCTTCCTGGTAATCCCGGTCAAACCTCCAATCGTCAGTCTAGCCTCTCTCAACTTTTACGAGAGTTTGATTCTCCACCGCCTCAAATCGAACGAGAGAGAGAATCTCCACCGCGTCATATCATACCTGGTCCCGCTGGTGAAGCACAGTTAGCCATGCGTCGGCATCACACCGGAAAAGCTCATGTCTCTCAGGAACCCCCCGCTCAGTCGACCCAAGAGGCAATACGTAGAAAGCTTGAAGAGTCGGAGGACGATGATGAATTCCAGGGAAAAGCTTGACTTTCTGCAATGGATTATCTCACTGGAGAGGGTACATTTTATACGTTGAGAATGATCAAGGAGAAATGCAAAAAACATGAAAGGGTGGAACAGGTATAATATTTTTCATTAATTATAGTTAAGGTTGAAATTTACAATTAATTGGTCATAATATTTTTGTTCTATTAGGTTGTGGTTGTTGTCAAGAAGTGCACACCAACTGAGAATGGCTCTTTTCACGTGATTTTGAAGGATCCTACTGACACTATTGAAGCTTACTTAGGTGACAAAGTGTTTAAGCAAACTGAGGGCGGAAGTGACATAGGTGAAGGTGCTGTTCTGATACTTACTCAGGTATGAAATATTTTCCTTCACATTACACTCCCTAAATATATCCTTACCTTTTTGTTCTAAATGTTTTATTTTGTTGATCTATTAGGTTGTTGTTTGGGCCATATCACGCTCAAAAAAACTACTTAACATTGTTCCTTCCAATGTTTCTAAGGTCTTCCCTAAGGATTGTTAATTTCATCTTTGGACATGTATTATTTGAATTTCTGTCGGATTTAATATGTACCTGAATTTATGTAATATTTTTCTATGTGACCGGAATGTGGTCACTGAATTTATTTATTTATGTTTATGTAATATTTTCCTATGTGACCGGGATGTGGTCACTGAATTTATTTATTTATGTTTATGTAATATTTTCCTATGTGACCGGGATGTGGTCACTGAATTTATTTATTTATGTTTATGTAATATTTTTCTATGTGACCAGATGTGGTCACCGAATTTATTTATTTATGTTTATGTAATATTTTCCTATGTGACCGGGATGTGGTCACTGAATTTAGTAATTTTTATCGAGTAAAAGCGAATATTATGTCATCATTTTTTCAAACACTTAATAAAATAACATTCACAAATAGTTAAATATATTACAAGTTCAAAGTTCAAATAACATCTACGAATACTTAAATATATTACAAGTTCAAAGTTTAAATAAAACAAACATTCACAAATAGTTAAACAAAACATATTACAATTACTAGAAAATAACATTTAATCCTCCACCCTAAGAGTTGGACATCTTCTTTTAGTGTGACCTTCTCCCTTGCATATCCCGCAACGAAACTTCCTTTTCTCCACCTGCCAATCCATCCTATTTCTAATCCGCCTTGATTTAGGTCTTCCTTGCTTCTTATCACGCCTGCGCATTGGGTTAGGATAAAAACTTGGGACAAGATGATCTACATTCCAAGAAGCCTCGTCATGGATCGGATTAAAAGTGCCCTCCATGTATTGTGGTACGCCTCAAGACTCGTAAAAGGGATCAACAAAATTCAAACCATCAATATGTTGGGCTTTGAAGGTGCAAAGAGCATGCGAACAAGGGTAATGATATTGCACCCATTTACCACAAGTGCATGCTCGAGGACCCAATTCCACCACTTGAATCCTTCCACCCCTTTCACCGCGTCGCCCAGTTGTAACTTGATAAACACCTACTAGAGTATTGTTAAACCTCCTAACACTATGATAGCCGGCCTTCTTCAAGTTGAAGTCATATTTTTGTTGGACCCTTCGTCGAATAGCGCCTAGCATTTATATTGGGGTTACTGTGATACCCCTAAAGCCCTTATTGATATCGAGAGTCTATTTTGAAAGTATTCCACACACCTATAGAAGGCCATCTCAACAATACCCGAAATAGGCATCCCTCGTGCTCCTTTCATCACACCATTAAAAACCTCAGACAAATTGGTAGTCTTAATGCCGTACCTATATCCACCATCATGCGCCATTGACCACTTTTTAGCATCCAACAACTCAAACCATTTAACTGCCTCGCGATTGATTATACGAATCTGAGCCAAGTAATTTTTCATCTTTCGGTCCTGGGTGGCGCTAACAGCACGCCAAAAAAGATCTTTTAAGCCAACCCCCTTATGAGTGTAAAGGAAATTAGCTCGTAAATGCAACATGCACCACCTGTGCACAACAGTTCGTGGCCAACCATTTTCTCCAATAGTGGCAAGGATCCCATTGTGGCGATCAGATATCAAACAAACTTCACGAGCCCTAATAACATGTCTGCAAAGAAGATGTAAGAACCAAGACCAGTTTTCATGGTCTTCTTTTTCAACAAGAGCAAAAGCAAGTGGAAGTAAATGCCGACTTCACTATAACCCTCGTTGAAGTCGGTATTGGCAATACCGACTTCTCTTAATCCAAAATACACCATTAGCCAATCAATTAATCCTAAGCCTAAGCCTTGATCCTCGCTGACTTTTGACTGACCAAAATCGGCATTGGTAGTGCCGACTTTAAGCCAAAAACGGTACTACCAATGCCGATTTCTCAAAATGTGGTCATTTTGGTACATAAATTTTCCCTTGTGTCATTTAGGTAAATATGGATTTAAAAAGGAATATTTTTTAAAAAAAAATCTATTTTGTCCACTTAAATTGTTGATAATGCTTTATAGTTGATGAGTCTTTTGACTTAATGACATAGACTTTTGTCTTTTCTCGTAAAAATTAAGGGTTCGAAACCTCAACCCTACGTTGTTTGAAATGTTATATTTAAAAGAAAATAAAAATAGATGATGTTTTATACACATTAAGTCTCAGTAAAAATAGATGATGCTTTATACACATTAAGTACAAATAAAATCAATTGCACGGACATAAATCCATTGAGACCTTCCCACATTCCCAAAGAAGTGGCTCATTGATAAAGTTAAACGTCATTCGTTATGAGGTATAGAGTTCGATCTCTTTTTTTGCCTCTGACTTGTTTGACTTGGTAAAAAAAAAAAAAAGGCAAAAAAAAAAAAAAAAAAAAAAAGACCTCCCACATCATGTCCTAATAGTTGGTCCAAAAACAATTTCAGGAGCTTTTCTTGATGCTCATAATTATGAAACTAGTTAGTGTGAAATTATACATGGACCACTTAATAATAAAGATCTCTAAATCTTCAATTTAAGATTGATTCCGACGACAAGGTTAAGTTTTGGAATTGTAGTTTAATAGTGCAGTTCTAGTTCATATATTTGATCAATGGTGAGACACAACAATCATGCAACAAATGAAAATAATCAACAAGAATCGCACGATTTGTTAATTTAGTTCATCGCAACAACGACAACATCTTGGGGCAGTGCCAATTAAGCAATGATATCAATTAATATCACAAGCTATTGTGTTACAAAATTCGCTTATGTTTACAACAATAAATGTTAGGATTCGAAAGATATTCTCAATAAAAGAAAATATTTAGTAACCTAAGTTGGTATTGAGCTAACTTAGTAATGTTACCTTCGTTCGTTAGAATTATTTCAATTATAATTATATGTACTATTAATAAGAAAAGATTTGTTATAATTCTAATATATAATTTCAATCTATAATACAATACAACTCACATCTAACCGCCACACAATTGATGGCCAAGATTGAGTTTGAAAAAACATAACTGGTGACTAGGATTGAATATGAAAAATAAATTTGTTTTTAACTTTCCACTCTGCTACAACGGTTACTACCTCTCTAACCTCCACACAAAGAGTGGCTCAGATTTAATCTCACAAAAGACAAAGAGCGATCTAGATTTAAAGTTGGAAAAAAAAAAAAACTCCCCTACACCGGTTACTAACTAATATAAATAATTAATAATTTTTATTAACAAAATTGAATTTTACTATGTTGACAGTTAAAAAATAATTACTCCCTCCGTCCCACTTCAATTGAGTCACTTTCCTTTTTGGAACGTTCGACTTCAAATGAGTCATTCCATAAATGGAAAGAAGTGAACAGTATTTCGGACATTTATACCCTCATAATGTTTATATATTTACAAAAAAAACCATTCATTATACCCTTATAATTTTAACATATTTACAAAAAAATCAATCATTAACTTACTATTCCTCCCACTCATTCTCTCTCCTATTTAATATTTTTAACTTTTACATTCTCTCTCCTCTAATCTTCTACCCATTTTCAATTCTTCACTCATTTTTTAAAAAAAAAATCTTAAAAAGCGTGCAAAAATGTCATGGTTCAATTGAAGTGGGACTAAGGGAGTATTAATTTTAAGTATTAAGCTAAATGGTGAATTTACTAACAAATATTTTTTGTACTGTGCTATTGCTTGCTTGATAATGTCTATTTTACTTGATTTATATTTTTGTAGAACTTTTGCTACTCATGGAGTCTTTGAGAGGGATAGCAGGGCTTGGTATTCAATATAATATTTTTTTGCTGTCAAATAACTATTGTTAAATGTTTATGTGAATATGGCATTTGTACAGTTATGATGGTATGTACTTGATTGTTTTGTTGTTCTTATTTTCTCCGTTTTCACTCACAATCTGTTTGTGAAAATGCCTCATTACCTCAGTATTTATTTGGCTATATTTGGATCGGGACGATACAACTATTGTACTAAAAGGCTAAGATGAAAGTCTTAAGCTAGGTAGAAAGATGGTAGTGAGTAGAATGTATTCTTTTAGGGGGTGGTGTGGGGTTGTGTGTGTGTGGGGGGGAGGGGGGGCAATTAATCCTTTCTTTAATTTTTATACAGTCATTTTTGTATTATCATCATGCGATCCGCACGAGTGAATAATACTAGTATCCTAACAATAAACATAACCTCTTAATATAAACCTACTCTAGAAACAAACAACCTCACAATATGAATCCACTACAAAAAACATACAGCCCTAGACCATCAATGAAACCACAGAACCTCACTGTTCTTGGCTCTCCGTAAGTCTCACAAATTCTCCCCGTCTCACGCAAATTAGCAACAGATAATTTAATCACACTAACACTCTATACTTCATGTCATCACTTTGATTTTATAGAAACAACAAATCTAAATCATAAATGATTATAATTCATTCTACGAGAAGTAACTTGTTTCATATGTAAGAAAATAATTATGTTGCAAAAAAAAAGTCCACACACGATAAGAAAACAAATCGCTGCAGCAATTTCGATATTTTTCTTCTTCCGTCTAGTTTTGTGTCAAATCCCAACAGATCAATATCAAGGATTAATGTTAGGTCAATTGTTATGTTTTATAGTTTAGAATCTTGTTCCCTACATTTGAATATATCGATTTTTCTAAATCAAAAAGCTTAATTCTTCTAACTAGACTTAGGTGATTTTTAATAGCAACAAACACCAACAATCACTTAATTCTTATTGTTGAATGGTTTTCTTGAGTGCAACTAATTCAAATTAATGGTGAAACCTTGCCTTAATTGTAACAATAATCTCATATTTCTCTTACAGAAGAATACGCATCAATATTTTCACTTACCGAATAAGAACCACTAAGCATGGACATTGACAATGACTTGTTAACAAAAACTCAAATTTTCTAAGATTGCCATTCATCAACAAGTATTAATTGATTATTGATGCTTGTTGTTATCAAATCGCACCTTAATTTTGATGTGTTCTATCAACAATAAAAAGGGCAAATCTCGGTGTGCTAAGTGGGGGTTGGGAACCATTTGTTAGAGCCTTCCCCCGATAATTGCTAAAAGGCTGTTCGCTTACATATTTATGCAGTTTATGTATCTTTCCATCGATCTTTCTCGCTTACATATTTATGCAGTTTATGAATTTTTTTTCTATTTTGTGTTTTGGAAAAAAGGCAAGTGGAGATGTCCAAATGGACGGCCTGGCCCATTATATACGGGATTCACATGATAATTTGAGCTTGGTTGGGCCTGACACGGTTCTATTCCGGACTTTAGCCATGCCATGTTCATTGCCCAAAATGGGCGGTTTTTCTCTTTCTATTTTTTTAATTTCAATAAATTAATCAAGGTTATAAAAATTGATAGGCGATAACGCTTAGAGCGCCTAGGAGGGACTTTGTCAGAAGAAGGCTGGACCGAAAGTTTAGACATGAATTGTAATGTTCTGGTGAAATAACTTGACGCGGCTGAAGATGGAGGAGAATGACGAAGCCTCTCGACTCAACAATCGGTGTCGGAAACGATGAAGATCAAGATCTCGAGGGAAACTCATTTTGAAATCTTGTTTGTAATTCCTAAAATGAGATTTGCTATTTAAGTGAATCAATTCACAACTTAATTATTCAGTTCGAGCATTTTATAAAAATATTAAAAATAAACTCATTTTTAGAACAGTGAAATTATGTGAAAAAGTGGGTTGCTTGACCTGGGCCACCCATGACCCAAACAAGAAATTTTAGGCACAACCGATTGACGATTGATTATATGGGCCTAGGCAGGCCTGGCTGAACGGGCTGTGTGGCTGCATGCCAAGTTGGGTATATCTTATAGTTAGGCACCAAGTTGACAAGTGGTACCATTTTTGAGGCTAATGCATGGGCTTAGGAGGACTACCTTTTTCTTGTTGTATTTGGGTTGACAAATGGGTTAATGGGTCTTCAAGGAAGATTTTATATGTTCCTCCCTCGAATTTTTTCTCAAATAATCCTTTTTTTACTTTTTTATTTACCAAAATGACTCACTGTTCAAACTATTGCCCAAATTGTCCATTTTTTTGAAAATCGCTACACCGTGTAGCGAGTTTGACTTAGGTTTGATCAAAACTCGCTACACCGTGTAGCGAGTTTATGGTAATTAAGATTAACCGTTTGGGGAATTAATTAGGGCATTTAATTAACCTAAACTCGCTACACGGTGTAGCGAGTTATTAAAATTAAAATTTTCTACAAAACCGTCTGTCTTCTGATACCCACCAAAGCAAACCATTTTCTTTCATTCTTTCTTTCTTAGTTCCCCAACAAAACAAACCCTTTTCTTTCTTTCTTTCTTTCTTTCTCGGTCCATCTCTCATCTATCTCTCTCAAATCTAATTCCTCTGTCAAAATGGATCAATCGCCGCATCATATCATACCTGGTCCCGCTGGTGACGCACAGGCCGCCATGCGTCGGCATCGCACCGGAAAGGCTCATGTCTCTCAGGGACCCCCCGCTCAGTCGACCCAAGAGGCCATACGTAAAAAGCTTGAAGAGCCGGTGGAGGATGATGATTTCCAGGACAAAGCTTGGCTTTCTGCAATGGACTATCTCACTGCAGAGGGTACTTATTATCCCTTGAGAATGATCAAGGAGAACTGTCAAAAATATGAGAGGGTGGAACAGGTATAATATTTTACATTAATTATAGTTAAGGTTGAAATTTACAAATAATTGATCATTATATTTTTGTTCTATTAAGTTGTTGTTCTTGTCAAGGAGTGCATACCATCTGATCATGGCTCTATCCATCTGATTTTGAAGGATCCTAGTGACACAATTGATGCGTACATTGCTGACAAAAAGCTGAAGGAAAGTGAGGGCGGAAGTGACATAGGTGTTGGTGTTGTTCTTATACTTACTAAGGTATGAAATATTTTCCTTAACATTACACTCCCTAAGGTTATATTCCTTAACATTTTGTTCTAAATGTTTTGTTTTGTTGATCTATTAGGCTGTTGTTTGGGCCCCCTCACGCTAAAAAAAATACTTAACATTGTTACTTCCAATGTTTCTAAGGTCTTCCCTAAAGATTGTTAATTTGTGTTATTGGACATGTAATATTTGAATTTTTGTCGGATTTAATATGTACCTGAATTTATGTAATATTTTTCTATGTGATCGAGATGTGATCACTGAATTTTTTGGATTTAATGTAAGATTTCCTATGTGGCCGGAATGTGGCCACTAACTTGACAATATTTTTTTTTGTGATGTTATTTTATTTTTTTTTAATTATTTTGTACAGTTTGATTTTGTTGCAATTATTCATTACATATTTCTTTTTAACACATCCAAAAAAAAATTTGAAAGAAAAACTTAATTCAGCAACATGTCATCATTTGTTTTAAAACATGTAAAAAAAATATTTTTAAAAAAAAATTATGGTACTACGAAGCTATTTTGAGCAACAATTTGAAGCTGATTTAATTGTCCAAATTAAAATTTAAAAGTTGTTATTGTTACACCATTATATGTACTTCAAGTAACAATTTTTAGATATTCATTATGATATCTAAATTAACCTATAATTATTGCTCAAAATACCTTCGCGAACGAATTTTTTTTTTTATGTTACTACGAAGCTATTTTGAGCAACAATTTGAAGCTGATTTAATTGTCCAAATTCAAATTTAAATGTTGTTATTGTTACACCATTATATGTACTTCAAGTAACAATTTTTAGATATTCATTATGATACATAAATTATGCTATATTTATTGCTCAAAATACCTTCGCGAATGAAAAAAAAAAGAAATAAGAAATGTTGAAACTTAGTGGGTGACAATCTCTGGCTTTAACTCGCTACACTGTGTAGCGAGTTTCATTGTGGTTGAAATCGCTACACGGTGTAGCGATTTTAATTGTACTTTAGTCAAACTCGCTACTTCGTGTAGCGAGTTTAGGTCAGAAAAAGCACTTTCCAGCTACCAATGTCAGTTTTCAAAACCCGTGAATAAATGATTCACGTGAATGTTACCACTTTCTCTCAGCTTTCTTGTCTCTTTCTCTCAACTTTCTTTCTTTCTTTCTTTCTCAGCTTTCTCTCTTTCTCTCTTTCTCTCGATCATCTTTCTCTCAATAATCTTTCTTCAAAATAAATTTTTTTTACATTATTTAATTTCATCAAAATTGTTGAAGATCAAGAATCAAGGTAAATTAACATCATCTTAATCATTGTTTTTACTTGTGTTTAGATATAAAATTTAATCATTTAATTGTATTTTATTATATTGTAGATATAAATGTTAGAGTTTTGTTATGTAGGTTTTAACACTTTGATTTCGTAATGTAGGATTAAAGATGAACGGGGGTCCAATCATTTTTATGTGTTATTGGGGAGGTGGTGATGAACAACCGTTTGCGGTCTCACACATCTCAACCGCTCCCAAGCCCAAATCTATATCAAATAAATGTACATCAAATACTATAAATAATGCCGCTAATTTGAAATAAAACTTAAAAACAACAACGTAATGAACATTAAAAGAAATAAACATACCTGTAGAACGTTGAGATATCCTCCGCACTGTTTCGTCTCAGGGTGAGTCGCACTACACAACTCTCGATATAGGAAAGCGAGCGCAGCACTCCCCCAACTGTACTGGCTGACCCTAGAAACATCCCTAAGCGAGAGGAGATAACATAGCTTAACCTTGTTGTTCGTACGATCGTGCATGATCGTAGAACCCAAGGCAAGCAAGATATACGCCCGTACGTACCGATCCACAATCTCTGAGCAAGCATCCTCATCGAGGTCTCTAAAGTGTGGGAAATGCAACGTAATCCACCTAAGCTTAAGGCTGCTCCCATCTATATCTCCGTCACCAGGGGACAACCCCTAAATACTGCTGACATTCGGCCCAGTCTATATATTTCTGAAACCCCATCATCGCAATATGACGTCCCCATTAATCGGCAACCCGCATATCATGCCGATATCCTCTAAGGTGATCGTCATCTCACTAATCGGGAGATGGAACGTATGGGTCTCTGGACGCCATCTCTCGATCAAAGCCTCCAGCAATGCAAAATCATACTGTATCCTACCTATATAGTGTACTCCGGTAAACCGCACTCCGCCAGTCTCAACAATATCACAGGAGCTAATTCGCCTGGCAAGGCGGCACCATGACGAAAATGGAGGGGACTAGAAACCTGCCACCCGGCCCAAATATACCTAGCCCTATGCTCCGCATGCCGGGTCAGAACAGAGGCATCGATAGGCCCGAGATCAATGAAAGCTTCCATCTATTTATTTCAATATCAAGGTTGGTTATTGTTCTACGAGGCAAGGAAATAAATAAGAGAATACAAAAGTGTAATTACTAGTACGTGACATTGTAATTCAAAGTAATCCCACACTTCCAAGAAGTGCCTGTGGGGAAGTTCTTGATTTCCAGCCTATATAATACTTCAAAAGTAATCCTCATGCGGTTTTGAAAAATAGGATGCAGTTTTTTTTTTATAAAAAAAGTTTGAACAATAAATCATATTTTAAGGGTTTGGGGTAGACCTATCTGATTTAGGGTTTAGGATTTGGGGTATAAATATATGAGATTTGGGATGTTGTTATATGTATATTAATTCCTATTCTATTTTTCTATCTCACTAATAATTCCTATCCTATTATTTATACTTACAACAACATCTTAGTCCTATTTTTCTATCTCACTAATAATTCTCATTATTTATACTTACAACAACATCTTAGTCCTATTTTTCAATTTCAAAATGGGACTGAGGGCTACAAATTTTACAAATGTACAAATTTGTAAAAAATTTATCTTCTTACAATCCAATATTTCAATCTTATTATTTATACTTACAACATATCAAAAATATATATACTTCTTAATTATTTTTTTCAATTTTTATTTATCTTCTTACTAACAGTGACTTTAAGAAATTTATAAAATTTGGAATTTAAATTTTTTTGAATTTAAATTATGTGTAGGGTATGGCATAATCAATACAAATATTATGACTTTCATTTTTGTAATACAAGTTAATATTTCAACAACAAATCAACCAATAAAATGGGAATAACAATATTTTCAACCAAAAAAAAAAAAATCCTAAATTGCAATGTCATAAAAAAATCAAAAAATTTCGAAATTAAATACAAATTAGTCACATATTTGAGACTAATTTGTGTAATTTTTACAATGTCATAAAAAAAAATCATAAATTATAAGTAAATAAATAATAAACTCAAAGCTAAAATTCAACAT
The DNA here is from genome assembly GCA_022495995.1 of Adenophora triphylla var. japonica. Taxonomy (NCBI): domain Eukaryota; kingdom Viridiplantae; phylum Streptophyta; class Magnoliopsida; order Asterales; family Campanulaceae; genus Adenophora; species Adenophora triphylla. Next base: position 182,141 of record JAFEMH010003129.1, read on the forward strand.
AATATAGAAATTTAAACTTACAATTAAGAAAAAGGTTGAATTTACTTGGCAAAATCTTTGGCTTGGCTTTGTTCTTCTTCTTCCTTTCCTTCCTGCGGCGGCTATGGAGGAGTTATAAGTTTTTTTTTTATTTTGTTTGGTTGAAGGCGTGAACTGAGAAGGGAAAGGGTTTTAATTAAAACTTGTTACACGGTGTAGCGAGTTTGACTGAAAATTCGCTACACGGTGTAGCGAGTTTATGTTAATTAAATGCCCTAATTAATTTTCCAACGGTCAAACTTAATTACCCTAAACTCGCTACACGGTGTAGCGAGTTTTGACCAGACCTAAGTCAAACTCGCTACACGGTGTAGCGATTTTCAAAAAAATGGTCACTCTAGGCAATAGTTTGAATAGTGAGTCATTTTGGTAAATAAAAAAGTAAAAAAGGATTATTTGAGAAAAAAATCTTCCTCCCTCTCTCTCTTTTACTCACCCGAAATAATTTTCTTATTTTTTATTGTTAAAACGAGGTATTTTAAATAATAATTTTAAATTAATTCATTTATACTAATAAACACTTAAAATTCATTTGCTATTAATGGAGAATTCTCAAAAAAAAATTATTAATATTAATTATGATAGTATATCAATAACATATTTAAAATTTTTATTGAGATAATTAAAATAATCTAAATTTATTATTTAAAGTACTTTTGACAATAAAAAAATAGAAAAATTATCTTGGGATTGGAACGGAGCTACCGCTTTTTCTTAAATTTCATCATCTTTCCTCATAATAAAGTCTTTCTTTTTAAAGGAACTAGTGAGTAACCCGTCGAGATTCGACGGGCATATTAAGGCTTATTATTACTTATTGCTATAATCTGTAATTTCATTTAAATTAACGAAAAAAATATGTTAGGTTTATACTCACTTCACTAACTTTACCAATTCAAATTTAAGCTTCCTTCTTGAATTTAAACATTAGTGTTAACTCATACAGACTTAAGCAGATAACACAGACAGTGGAGGCAAAATGGAGAGATAAATCTAAAGACCAAAAATAGTAACTCAGATAGCATACATATTACATAAACAAAATCAATCACAGCTAAAATCAATCAAAGCTAAACCGGCGGATCGGTATTTCTATCCCCGTTACCACCCTCATCCGCAAATCAATCACAACTAATAACTCAAAATGATTTAATTTCAAACTCAACCAAGGCAATAATAACTCTAAAATGCAGAAGATCAGAAGAGCTAGCTCAACCCTTTATTGTTAATGTAGTTTATTTTGTTGGGATGACCATTTATAGCCTATGATTGCTTCTATCCACACACACATACCCACATCATAAAAGAACTCTAAATAGGAAAAAGAATTGGCGGTGATGTATCATGATCAGTAATATACACCCGCATCCCTCCCTGCACAAAATTTTTACAAATGTAAGAGAGGGATAAATGGAATCATCTGCAAGATAAGGAAGTAAATTAATAAAAATTATTAAAGATTTAATATTAAGATCAAATTAAATAAATAGAATCCCGAAGAAAAAATTATGCAAGATAAGGAAGTAAATTAATAAAAATTATTACCTCTTCATCAACTAATATCATCTCATCTGACGTTTTTTCGTACCGGTTTGTCTGCTCCCATTTACGTAAAATGCGAGCGTTAATGTTACAAAATCTAGCGTTCTTATCGATTGATTTAATACCAATCAATCGACTTGTCGACATAATCTGTGATTTTATTTAAATAAACGAAAACAATATGTTAGGTAAATATCCAAAAAACGAAATGAATGCGCTTTTGTAGCTCAAATTGCACTTACATAAGTTTCACCTTTGCTATTTTTTATTGTCCAAAAAAGATCGGCCCATTTCCAAAATTGTTGTTCAGAACCCAATTGATAAAAAATGGAAATCCAGGCCCTAAAGTGACATTAACCCCCAACAACCCAATATGAATATATTCCCTCGTTCCAATTAGCCAAGCATTCAAACATATTCCATGTGTATATCAAATAGGAATACGTCATTAAAACACCACACAAACCAATCTTAAGCTGGCAGCAGCCAAAAATTAGAAATAGCTGACTGAACCTGATTCATTGCTGCCAAATCCCAAATTTCAGGTTTGATTATACACAAGAGATACATACCTGACTTATTCTGACGTTGCTAATCTAGGATCTTAAGAATTCACATAAATACAAATCTCAAATCAAGTAGTTACTGTGATCTCCAGTCTATAACTTGTGATGAAGCAAATCCTAAACGATTGAATTATCTGGATTGTCCCTGTGTGTTTACGATGTACCTGGCTATGCATGCAGTAACTGCTCATGCATGTATTAATATACTCATCTATGTTATAGAAGAAGATGGGAAAGTTTCGAAGAAGGTGAGGGGGATTTTAATAGTAATGAAACAAAGATGAACAAACGAAGATCTTGGAACCAGGAATTGCGTATAGAGAAGGTAAAACGTTGTTTAAGTAAGATTCATAATCCCATTATGGAGAGCACTGTTCAGTCAGAGATTGAAAAAGAGAAGCTAAGGCACAGTTTTAGAAAAGATCATTAATCGAGCACAGGTCAAGATGCTTTAGAATTTATTTCTGATGGAAAATAACACAGGAAAAAGAGGTTGCCTTTTATGATGAATGCCTGAAATGTGGTATTAGAGATATCGTCAATTGAACAGAATTGGCTGTTGTCACAAATAAAGCTTTATTCACTTGTCTAAGCTGCCTCATTTGTTTCGTGAACTGATGAACCCCAAAAAAATCTTCTCAACTTGGACCCTCACTTCATACAGAGTGGTGCATTTTTATTTTGGGACCTTTGGCTCAATCTCTTATATTTCAAAATATATATATATATATATATATATATATATATATATATATATATATATATATATATATATATATATATATATATATATATGGGTTTTGTTAGGATACCCCTTCAAGAGTATCTTAACAAGTGGCCCATTATTTTTGGACAAAAACGTTCCTCGTTTCTCAAAGCAACCATCTATATGATGGGGGTAAAATTGTAATCATCAAAGAGAGAGAGATCTCTCTTATTTAATACTAACTCTCTCTCTCTCTTATTTAATACTAACTCTCTATCTCTCTCTCTCTTATATAATATTAACTTTCTCTCTCTCTTTGATGATTATAATTTTGCCCCCATCATACATATGGTTGCTTTGAGAAACGAGGGACATTTTTGTCCTAAAAATAATGGGCCACTTGTTAGGATACTCCTATGGTGGGTATCCTAACAAAACCATATATATATATATATATATATATATATATATATATATATATATATATATATATATATATATGAAAAGAAGAAGGCAGTAGAATCGTCGATGGACAAACCGATAGGATATAGATTTGCTAATCTGATTTATGAACATAAAGATATAGGAAAGACCTTTTCATTACTTGCTTGTCAAAAGAAATTTGATCAGTAAGCACAATAAAGGAACCCTAAACTAAGAAATGATTGCACCCAGTTTCGTTTCAAGACTGAAAAAGAAATCTCCCGAAAAGGTCCCGTCATATGCCCACAAGAAGCTAAACAAACAACACTATCCTCAAAAAGGGGTTTCAGCAAGTATTAATCTTAAGAGATCCTGATATTACGTTCCATCCAAATACACCAAAAAAAAAATACAGCAAAAAACCCCCCATCTCTGCAAAAAGACCTCATCTCCTCCTTTTCCAAAATGTCAAACCTTCGTCTGAAGAAAGGAAACCACCTAGGCAGGGATCACTTAGTTTTCACAAGCTACTACGAACAAAGACACTAAAGATATTGTGCACCATGGCAATGGAGAGAAAAGGAGCTCATGAGACTCTTCAGAAAACTTGGACATCATACAACAATCCGGAGAGATACATTGGTCATATATTCTAAGTTTATTCAACATGATTTTAAAGGGAGTCCTAGACTTCCAAATAAACGGAGGAATGGGAAAGGAAGAATGTTTGGGGCAAAGCATCAAAATGGTAAGAAAAGACCACCACACATAAATCCCTGACCCTTCTAAATTTCACACCTAGAATCTTCATTATATAACAATCCGGAGAGATACATTGGTCATATATTTTAAGTTTATTCAACAGATTCTCGATTATTAAGACTATGGAAAAATAGAAGTTTCATGACACCATTCACTCTGATCTTTTACCAGAAAATCAGTAATAGGCTCTAGATGGTCAAAGAATGAGAATAAACATGCTGATACTTCGCATGAAGCGATGAATTACCCACCCACCATATTCCCCAAAAATTAATTTAAGAACTTACGTATTGAAAAAGGTGGGAAAGTTTCGAAGAACAATGGAGAATTAACACGTGAGAGTGATTTTAATAGTAATGAAACAAAAAGAACCAGGCGAAGATCTTGGTTTCAAACAAAGCAGGGAGTTGTTCTTACCTTGGGTTGAATCTTGAACTACAACAATGGAGCTTTCTTCCTCCTTATTCCTTCTTTTTTCTCACTGTCGTGCTCACTCTCTCTCTCACCGATTCTCTCTCTATGCGGCTCCCCCTATCTCACGGCTGTTCTCTATTTAAAAATCTATATGCCGCCTCTTGCTAGGGTTGCAAAATAAGTTTGTTAATTATATAGGAATAATGGCCAATAGAAGAATCAAATAATGCCATGTCATAATAGTGACATGGCGTTAAGTGAGAGCATAGAATGTTTTTGTTTTTATAATATACTAGTGAGTAACCCGTCGAGATTCGACGGGCATATTAAGGCTTATTATTACTTATTGCTATAATCTGTAATTTTATTTAAATAAACGAAAACAATATGTTAGGTTTATATCCAACAATAAAAAAGTGAGACGATCATTTTGGAATATAGGGAGTATCCTGTACACACAGAAAATTACATTACTACATTCAAACTAACTCCATTTAGCTTATATGTGTTGGGATGGTCAAACATATTTTGGTCACAGAAATCTATTTTTATTATAAAAATAAAAATTTGTGTACACTTGATCACCGATTTTTTAAGAGATGGAGAATATATAATTTACACAAACTCGCATAATGATTTGAGCTTATAAAATTTACACAAACTTGCTCACAAAATTATCTTTGACAAACAGTAGTTTGGTAGGCTATTTTGTTGTCAATTATATAGTCATTTATTAAATGAATCAAATATTAATCAATTTACAGTAGGATAACAATTCAATTATCAAATTATTCTTAGTCAAGAGCATATTTGAAATGAATGTCCAAAAAGTTTTGAATTTTACTTTTGATCAAGAGCAAATTTGAAATTTTTTTTGGACATTCCATTAAGGGACGGAGGAAGTATATTCCATTATTGTATGCATAAACTTTATTTGTCAGGAGAGCGTAACATTGTTTAGCAAATCAAGTACGCATTCAAATGCATAAACTTAATGTATAATGAATTTATTGTTGTTAATAATATGATTCTTTTTATTTAAAAAAAAAACCTACCGTTACGTTGGATATTGTGAGAAATATTGAATTGATATATTTAAATTATAAGGGTATAAGTATATTCAAAACATGTCATTTATGGAAGGGACTCTTGAAGTGGTACAGGCCAAAAGGGAAAGTGAGACTCTTGAAGTGGGACGGAGGGAGTATCATTTATTAGTATACGAATAATAGTAATAATAAATAAATATTATATTTGTTTACATTAAGTCATTATGAACGTAATTATAATATTCATTTCCAATTTAACTTATTTAATTTTGAGAAGAAAAATCAAAATCTTAAAAAAACTAACATTTGTGTTAAATGAAATTTTTTCCCCCAAACAATCCACTCCCTCATCAAACCTAACCCACTTCTTCCTCTCCCTCTTTCAAAATACCAATTCATACTATCTTTATTTTTTAGAATATTGACATGCACTTCAAAGAAAAGAATTTCTTTTTTGTGTCCAAATCGAATGAAAGTAGTCTCTATTTTTGGAAGAATTTTTTTTAATGATTTTTGGTGAAAAAAAAAATTAAAAAAAATTATTATAAAATATTTGATTTATATTCAAAAAAGATAATTTTTTTAAATAAATATCATATTTGTTTATATTAACTCATCATGAACAAAATTATAATATTCTTTTCAATTTAACTTATTTAATTTTGAAAAGAAAAATCAAAATCCAAAAATAACTAACAATGTGCTAAATGAGTTTTTTTTTTCCCAAACACTACACTCCCTCATCAAATCCAACCCACTTCTTCCTCTCCCTCTTTCAAACTACATATTTATACTACATTTATTTTTTAGAATATTGACATGCACTTCAAAGAAAATGATTTTTTTTTTCCGAATAAAATGAAAGTAATATCTATTTTGGAGGAATTTTTTTAATGATTTTAGGTGGTAAAAAATTTTAAAAAAATAATTTATTATAAAATATTTGATTTATATTCAAGAAAGAGGATTTTTTTTCTGAGTCCGAATCAAATGAAATTGGTCTCTATTTGTAGAGGAAAAAAATTATGAATTTTGGTGTAAACAATTTTTTAAAAAAATTAATTTATTATAAAATAATTGAGGTCAAAGAATTTGGGGGAAAAAAATCGTAAATTCAGGCATCCAATCAAAAGCACTTGATGTTGATTTCAATGTCTAATATCTACATTTATGTCATCAACATAAATGACTAAAATACCATTGATAGATTTCCAAATTTAACCACTTGATTTATATAAAAACAAATTGGCCAATGGGTGAATCACATAATGCCATGTCATAATAGTGACATGGCTTCATGTGATGACATAAAATGTTTCTCTTTTTATATATTATATAGATTCATCATGAACGTAATTATAATATTCATTTTCAATTTAACTTATTTAATTTTGAGAAGAAAAATTAAAATCTTAAAAAAACTAACATTTGTGTTAAATGAAATTTTTTCCCCCAAACAATCCACTCCCTCATCAAACCTAACCCACTTCTTCTTCTCCCTCTTTCAAAATACCAATTCATACTATCTTTATTTTTTAGAATATTGACATGCACTTCAAAGAAAAGAATTTCTTTTTTGTGTCCAAATCGAATGAAAGTAGTCTCTATTTTTGGAAGAATTTTTTTTAATGATTTTTGGTGAAAAAAAATTAAAAAAAAAATTATTATAAAATATTTGATTTATATTCAAAAAATATAATTTTTTTAAATAAATATCATATTTGTTTATATTAACTCATCATGAACAAAATTATAATATTCTTTTCAATTTAACTTATTTAATTTTGAAAAGAAAAATCAAAATCCAAAAATGACTAACAATGTGTTAAATGAGTTTTTTTTCCCAAACACTACACACCCTCATCAAACCCAACCCACTTCTTCCTCTCCCTCTTTCAAACTACCTATTTATACTACATTTATTTTTTAGAATATTGACATGCACTTCAAAGAAGAGGATTTTTTTTTGTCCGAATAAAATGAAAGTAATATCTGTTTTGGAGGAATTTTTTTAATGATTTTAGGTGGTAAAAAAATTAAAAAAAATAATTTATTATAAAATATTTGATTTATATTCAAGAAAGAGGATTTTTTTTTTGTGTCCGAATCAAATGAAATTAGTCTCTATTTGTAGAGGAAAAAAATTATGAATTTTGGTGTAAACAATTTTTTTTAAAATTAATTTATTATAAAATAATTGAGGTCAAAGAATTTGGGGGAAAAATAATCGTAAATTCAGGCATCCAATCAAAAGCACTTGATGTTGATTTCAATGTCTAATATCTACATTTATGCCATGAACATAAATGACTAAAATACCATTGATAGATTTCCAAATTTAACCACTTGATTTATATAGAAACAAATTGGCCAATGGGTGAATCACATAATGCCATGTCATAATAGTGACATGGCTTCATGTGATGACATAAAATGTTTCTCTTTTTATATATTATATAAATTCATCATGAACGTAATTATAATATTCATTTCCAATTTAACTTATTTAATTTTGAGAAGAAAAATCAAAATCTTAAAAAAACTAACATTTGTGTTAAATGAAATTTTTTCCCCCAAACAATCCACTCCCTCATCAAACCTAACCCACTTCTTCCTCTCCCTCTTTCAAAATACCAATTCATACTATCTTTATTTTTTAGAATATTGACATGCACTTCAAAGAAAAGAATTTCTTTTTTGTGTCCAAATCGAATGAAAGTAGTCTCTATTTTTGGAAGAATTTTTTTTAATGATTTTTGGTGAAAAAAAAGGTTTAAAAAAAATTATTATAAAATATTTGATTTATATTCAAAAAAGATAATTTTTTTAAATAAATATCATATTTGTTTATATTAACTCATCATGAACAAAATTATAATATTCTTTTCAATTTAACTTATTTAATTTTGAAAAGAAAAATCAAAATCCAAAAATAACTAACAATGTGTTAAATGAGTTTTTTTTTTTTTTTCCCAAACACTACACTCCCTCATCAAACCCAACCCACTTCTTCCTCTCCCTCTTTCAAACTACCTATTTATACTACATTTATTTTTTAGAATATTGACATGCACTTCAAAGAAGAGGATTTTTTTTGTCCGAATAAAATGAAAGTAATATCTATTTTGGAGGAATTTTTTTAATGATTTTAGGTGGTAAAAAATTTTAAAAAAATAATTTATTATAAAATATTTGATTTATATTCAAGAAAGAGGATTTTTTTTCTGTGTTCGAATCAAATGAAATTAGTCTCTATTTGTAGAGGAAAAAAAATTATGAATTTTGGTGTAAACAATTTTTTTTAAAAATTAATTTATTATAAAATAATTGAGGTCAAAGAATTTGGGGAAAAAAAATCGTAAATTCAGGCATCCAATCAAAAGCACTTGATGTTGATTTCAATGTCTAATATCTACATTTATGCCATGAACATAAATGACTAAAATACCATTGATAGATTTCCAAATTTAACCACTTGATTTATATAGAAACAAATTGGCCAATGGGTGAATCACATAATGCCATGTCATAATAGTGACATGACTTCATGTGATGACATAAAATGTTTCTCTTTTTATATATTATATAGATACTAAAGTCATAAACTATTTATTGACGGTCATTATTTTGCCCGACTCGTGAAATAATACACACATAAATAATCCATTTATTCACCTTGTCCCATAAAATTTTCAGAAAAATTTGGGGGAAACTAGTTTTCCCAAATATTATAAAAAGTCTTATTTTTTATTTAAAAAAAAATTGTACGTGCCTTTCTTTCAGTTTTTAAAACAAGACTTTTTATAATGTTAGGGAGAAACTAGTTTCCCCCAAAACCTACTCTAATTTTTTTTGTATTTGACTTATCAATACTTTATTTACTTTATTATATATTACATACAATAGTAAATTTAATTAAAGTCTATTTTAATTAGAAATATAATATTTATTTTACATCAAATAAAAGGGAAAATGTTTAAGGAATGAAGGGAACATAATTTAAACTTAATAAATTCGAAACATATACACCAAAAGAAGTAGGACTAGCAATTAGAGCCGTCAAGTTGGGACGGTCCCGTCGGGACGTCCCGTCCCACCATACAAATGGGATGGGATGGGACAAAATATTTTAGTCCCTTCCCGTTTCGTCCCGTTTCCGTCGCGGGACAACATAGTGCAGTCCCGCCCATCCCGTTTCGTCCCGTGTATGCTTGCTTATGTGTACTTATTCTAAGTGCATTCAAGTAGAGTAGCAAAAATAAAGAATCAAAACATATTGGTACTAGAATTCCTTGTAGACAGAACACACGGTAATAATAATTCTAGAATTAACGTATAAATGCAGCAACTTTCATTTTGAGGAAATGTATTAGAATTCATTTGAGCTAACTCAATTCAGACCATTTTTCTTAGAAATAACCATTTTAACTGAAAATGGCTAACTGGCTTAAAAATGAATGTAGCATATCCAAACTGAATACAAAATGCTTGTCCAAAAATATCACACTGTGCACCTTTTTTATGTACAGATCATCGGACAGAGAACTGAGGATCGGAATTGTTCTCTGAATCACACCATTCGTGGCCTTGGCCTTGGCCGACCGTGGTCATGGTCGTGGTCTTGGCGCCTAGTCAATGCATAATTCCTCCTAGTCAACGGGTTCTGCATTGTTCCGAGGGATTCCGCGTCCCGCAAATGGGACGGGATGGGACGGAGTATTTTAGTCTCGTTCCGTTTTGTTCCGTCCCGTTCCCGTCGTGGGACAACATAATTTCGTCTCGTCCCGTCCCGTATTCTCGAATTGATAGCTCTACTAGCAATACATGAGTTACTATTGTACATCTATTTTCTTCATTTTTTAGTGAGTTTCCATTTAAATAAATAATAATTTAGTATGTTTTCGTCCATTAAAATCACTTTCATTTTTTATTAACTTGATTACATAAAATTTTAAAATTATTGATCATATTATAAATATGTTATAGGTAGTAGTTTTCAGAATTATATGAAGAAAATAGTTATTCATAATTATTAATTTCAATCAAATTGATAAAAGAAAAAAAAACTTGAATTGGCGTGAAACCCGACCCGAAATAGTCAGCCCGTATATGTGGATGTTTTCTTGGATGGAAAGACACTATCAAAGCAAAGTTCAAAACCCCAGCTCTCAAGCCTCCTCCATCTCTCTCTCTCTCTCTCTAATTCACAGCAAGACACCATGGGTCAAGGAACTCCCGGAGGTCTAAACCGGCAAGGCGGTCCCGGCGACCGGAAGGACGGCGATAAGAAAGAAAAGAAATTCGAACCGGCGGCTCCCCCAGCCCGCGTCGGCCGAAAGCAACGGAAACAGAAAGGTCCAGAAGCTGCGGCCAGACTCCCGACGGTCACTCCGTTGACCAAGTGTAAGCTCCGGCTCTTGAAGCTGGAACGTATCAAAGATTACCTCTTAATGGAAGAAGAGTTTGTAGCCAATCAGGAGAGATTGAAGCCGCAGGAAGAAAAGACTGAAGAGGACAGATCTAAGGTCGACGATCTGCGTGGATCTCCAATGAGCGTTGGGAATTTGGAGGAGTTGATTGATGAGAACCACGCTATTGTTTCGTCTTCGGTTGGACCGGAGTATTATGTCGGGATTTTGTCGTTTGTTGATAAAGATCAGCTGGAGCCTGGATGTTCTATCTTGATGCATAATAAGGTAAATTGCGGTGTGTGGATTTTGTTATAGGTTTTGATTTTGAGGCATTGAATTGGCTGTTGTTGTTTTAGTATGTAATTGGTAATTAGGGTTTTGAAATTTTGAGCTGGGTTATGGGTTTTCGATGTTGAATGCTTAAATCTGAAAGTTAGGGATGGAGATTTGTGCCTCTGTACTGGAATTATTGATTTTTGTATGTGCGGAATAAATTACTTATAATGCTATTGGCCTAGACCTAGAAAAGCTGTGAGTTTTTTTGTGTACTGAGAACTGATTGTTGGAGGAAATTATATGATTTCGGTTCTGAGAATGTTGAGGTAGGCTTTCGAATAGTAGGTAATTCCATTTAAGCCAGAGCTAATGAACTGCGTCTCCCTATTGGATTAGTTGGGGCCTTGTTGTGAATAGGTAGAAGTAAGAGTGTTAGGTTTAAGAAGGAAGTTTTATACCTGTAATTTGAGACTCTAAGCTTAAGATTGCTATAAATTTGGGTATTCTTTGTGGGTTTTAGTCCCTGGGTTGTCATTTTAGGTCTGCAGTATACATGATTCAACTTTCCTTGAAACTAAGCATAGAGGCATGTCTAGTTATCCCAAACATATTGTTGGGGACAGTTCTATACATGCAACATTTAACCAATCGTTTCGTGATTTTTATTCTGCGTTTCCAGGTTATTCTCCCTTTACCAGTTATTTGTGATAAAAAATTGAAGAAGGATCCCTTCTTTATTTGTGGTTTAGATGATCTGGTCATGATATGGTGGATAATCTTTGTAGTCTAAGTCTAGAATAGACTTTAAGAATTATATCATCTCAACTCTCATATTTTCTTAATACTTCCATGAACATCCAAAGTGCAACTTTTTGCTACATTGTGATCATCTCAATTGCATGTTAATTGATGAATTCATGGAACTAGGTCATCTAGAATTGTTTTTTTTTCATAGTACATTCTGATCTTAAAAAACGATTTTGACTTGCTATGCTTGAGAACTACAGCTAAGCTGTTTATATCAGTAGAAAATGCGTGGGTGATACAGCTATACTTGTACGTGAAACTATGCTTCAAATAAGGATAATAAAAGAATTCCATATTGGTTACAACAACTTATTGTGACAAATGCTACTCACTCCATCCCAATAGAAGAGTAACATTCAGTGAATCACGCAAAATTAAATGGTTTAAATATCGACTATCTATTTGATTTCCCTCAAATCATCTGTGTTTTCAAACCCAGGTGGCAATATTTGAATTCAATTTAGGCGGAAAAGTGAAGGCTAGTTTATCAATTTGTTGTAAAACAGTTTCCTTAAATGGAAATGTTACTCTTCAATGGAATGCCTAAAACAAAAACACACCTCTTTCTATTGTTACAAAGGGAGTACAAAAAGAAGAAGAAACCTTATATTTGAAGTCTGAAACTTTTCATGTAGTCTAATTCACCGTTGTCATTAAAGTAGTTCTCGAGCTATCAGAGTTTATTGTAGAATCATGATTCTAAATTTATTATTTTATTTTAACCCCACAGGTTCTTTCTGTTGTTGGCCTTCTGCAAGATGAGGTTGATCCTATGGTCTCAGTGATGAAGGTTGAGAAAGCTCCATTGGAGTCTTATGCTGATATAGGTGGGTTAGATGCCCAGATTCAGGAAATCAAAGAGGCAGTTGAGCTTCCCTTGACCCACCCTGAATTGTACGAAGACATTGGTATCAAGCCTCCTAAAGGTGTCATACTTTATGGAGAACCTGGAACAGGCAAGACCTTACTTGCAAAGGTGTGTATTTTATAATAATTTGTTTATTTGATGTCTAATTCGCTGCCAGTTTGGAGTGATCTTTTTTCTGCAAGTGTGGGTGACATGCTTCATGTTTTGTATTTTTATGCATTTCAGTCATTGCTTGTGGTTGGTAGGTGTTTGATCACGGTAATCTCTATATTTTACTTCATCTAATGCATATGTAATGTGAAGGGGAGCCTTCGCGCACTGGTTGAGGTGTTACCGTGTGACCTTGAGATCACGGGTCCAAGTCCTGGAAGCAGTCTCTTGCATTAATGCGGGGTAAGGTTTGGCTACATTTTACCCTTGTGGTGGGGACCCTTCCCACGCGGGGATGCCTTGTGCACCGGGTGCCCTTAATGCATATGTAATGCAGAAGTTTGAATCGGCAGTTAAGCTGATTTTTATTTTTCCTTTCGAAATCTCATTTAGAAGCCTTTGTAACTGGGATGCATATGATTCAAAAGAATGGAAAAGAAAGGGAGATATGGCATACTTTTGAAACTGAAGTTTGTTGGATAGGTTAAAGGCATGCTCTCTGATGCTACTGACATCGTGAGCTTATAACTTTGTCATTACAGTATGAATCCAATTTAGGGAACCCAGTACTATTTGCTTAGTGAAAGACATCTTGAGGTTGTTCTGGATCTTTTTAGAAGCCTTGAGGTTTGATGTGATAAGTGAATTTTCATTGGGATCCAATACATGTAAAAATAATGTTCGTTCCAAAGAGTAATACTACACTTTCCTCTCATGGGTCATGAAATTGTATTCGACTTGACATGACAATCACAACGTGAGTATTACTTGGTGCAGCTAATGGGACCACGCAAGCATATGAAGTGGCAGTGTGTGTGATTCAATTTTATGACCCATGGGTGGGAAGTATAGTAATTTATTTTTTGGTGAAAGAAGAAATTTTATTAGGAGGAGAAAAATAGTACCACGGGTTAAGGACAAGATGTCCTCTCAAGATCTAAATTAAAAGAAAGAAATAAGCACATTACAATGTAATTAGAACACTACATAGTCCTATTTGATGTACAGCTCTCCAATTCCTATACAAGTCGGTCAAAAGGAACTATAGTAATGTTGGTCCAGAAAGATAGTCCCATTTGAGAAGTCAAACTTCTTATGGATGGTGCTTTACTTGCTTGCGCCTTTTTGTAATTGCTCTGTATTTATTTACTTCTTTAGTAATTGGTCTATCTTTCTGGAGCAAACCCAAAACGTAAGTGAGACTATCTTTTTGGTACAAAGTGAGTAATAGTAAAAGTTCTTGTTTATAAAATCTCATTTTGAAGTTTGATGTTGAAGGAAAGTCTATCTCTGTAGACTTCCTTTCGTTTTAGGTTGAAATTCAATGGCGTTTTCTATATATTGGAACAAACATGTGTGAATTCTGTAGCTCTTTGTATATGCTACACTTATGTAAAATTGCCTTTCATTTGGGATGTTTCAAAGTCGGTTAGAAATTCAATGGCTATGGTCAAGTTCTGTTATTTTTTGTTGTGATGCTCTGTTTTTACATTCTTTCCCTTTGCTCTTTGAGCAGTATTCCTGGTGAAAACTGAGAAAAATGCATTCCTCATTTGAGCAAACATCACGTTAATTGATTTTCTGTCACCGCAATTTCCATAGTTTATATCAGTTCGTATTCCATTATTATAACAAAAATAGCATGCTTTGGGTGGCCATTGGATAACGCCTACCCTGGGAACCCTGTGATGTTTGTACCCCATTATGCTGTGGTAATAGGAGTAAGTATCTTCTCCCAAAGGGGTTCTGCATTTAAGCTACTCTTGTTCTTTATTCAGGCCGTGGCAAATTCTACATCAGCAACTTTCTTACGTGTTGTTGGTAGTGAATTGATTCAAAAGTACCTGGGAGACGGTCCAAAGTTGGTGAGAGAGCTTTTCAGAGTTGCAGACGACCTTTCACCTTCTATTGTTTTCATTGACGAAATTGATGCAGTTGGTACAAAAAGGTAGGCCAAAAAACTTATGCACACAAGCATTTCTTACTATTTGTACCAAAAGAAAAACTATTGGACAGAAGCCTAATGAGAATGTCGTGCAGGTACGATGCCCACTCAGGTGGTGAACGTGAAATTCAGAGGACCATGTTGGAATTGCTTAACCAGTTGGATGGTTTTGATTCTAGAGGAGATGTCAAAGTGATTCTTGCTACTAACAAGATTGAAAGTCTTGACCCTGCATTGCTTCGGCCTGGTCGAATAGATAGGAAGATCGAATTTCCTCTTCCTGACATTAAAACGAGGAGGCGCATTTTCACGGTAGAGTTACATTATTCCTGCATGATATTTACGAATTAAATTATAATCCTTGATTATTATGTGAATAAACAAAACTCCCTTTCTTGAAATTCAGATTCACACATCTAGGATGACATTGGCTGATGATGTTAACTTGGAAGAATTTGTGATGACTAAAGATGAGTTTTCTGGGGCTGATATCAAGGCTATATGTACTGAAGCTGGTTTACTCGCTTTGAGAGAGCGCCGTATGAAGGTGAGTCAGTATAACCCTTTTGTTTGCAAAATGGTTGCAAGGATAGTGTCGTTGCTTATGCATTTCTGCTTGTCACGAGTTTATATCTACTATGTTATTGGTTCAGTTTTGCTTCATAAACTGATGACGAACTAAATATTCTACATCCCTGAGCATTTCAGCTTTCACAGAGTTGTACTTGCACTATGTGTTTACCCCATAAACAGAAAATAAACTAAACATTTTACCTTCATGAGCATTCCTCTTTCCTTGTGACCATGATATTTGAGCCTTGATCAGGTTTGGTCATTTTCATCTGTTTTGAGATGTCAAATAAAATAGAAAGTTCAACATATTGATGCATCTGATAGCAGCATCCTAAATTGAGGCTATTTGGACATGTGGGTTTGAGAAAATTTATCATGTTTTAGTTCATGACAAAGAAGGAAATATGGGAGATGCGAAAATGGTGTAAACTGTATGTGAAAGTTGACTACTTCTCTGTTGATGAATATACTAACCCACATTCTAAGTTTATTTGGTGTTACTCCCTCCATCTCATAATTAATGACGCTCATTGACTTTTTTGGTCAACTTGATTGAAATATGACCAAATGCTCATCAGATTTTAACTATCTTCATGAAATTATAAAAATTGTTACTGATATTTGCTGTTATTTAATATTTCTTACCTTTCCTATCTTGTCTTTTTTTTTTCCACTACTCACACACACACACACACACAAAAGCGCCTAGGAGATAAATCCTAGGGAAAGAAAGTCTTCCCTCTAACTTCTGGGAGGATCGAACCCATGACCTCCAGGTTGGAAGCCATGAGCTTTAGCCAGCAGGCCAAATCCCCAGGCCAAATCCCCATGTGCTTTTCCTATCTTGTTTGATTACATTACATTTTGAAATTTGTTTCAGGTAACACATGGAGATTTCAAGAAGGCAAAGGACAAGGTTATGTTCAAGAAGAAAGAGGGTGTCCCAGAAGGACTCTATATGTGATGACTTTGTTCTGTTTTTAAATATAGGCACCACCACTTTGTTTATTTTGCATTTCTGTACTCTCTTTTAGTTTGTTTGTATGTTCTTGGAGCTTATTATGGCTCTTGAGTTCAATTCAATTTAAACCATTCTCTCCGGAAGTATTCTTTTCAAGTTTCCCGGTATGCTCTTACTAGTGGAAAACATTTCTCTTTTAGTTATCTCGTTAAAGATTATTTGGTTAGTTTCTTACAAAATTTGGTTAGGTTTTTAACGAATTCAGTTAGTTTATTAACTAAATAATAACAAACACAAACTTTTTTCTAACGGATACTTAATAGGAAGATTCATAAAACTAACCGTTACACTGCTCCATCTGTACGGTTCTGAAAAATTTGGATTCGTATTTGAACCATGGAAGTACGGTTCCACGGTTCTGAAAATTTCGGATTCGTATTTGAACCATGGAACCATTGATTATGATTCTCACGGTTTTCGGTTCATTATCGAGCAAGGTTCAGCCGATCGATTTTTCAGATTTAGTTTGAGCATGTCTACGCAGAATAGAACAGGAAAACATTCTAATGATCGGAGAGATATGCAGCATCTGCCCAATGGTTAAATTACATTGAGACCATTTTCCTTCTTAGAAATTAGAAATATGACATTTATTTTTGAAATTGATTTCAAAGAAAAGTCTAATACTCCCTCCGTCCCGTCTGAAAGGGCAATTTTGCCTCCTAGCACGGAAATTAAGAAATGAATAAGGAAAGTGATGTAAGAAAAAGAAAAAGGTTAAATGTTGTGAGTATGAAAAATTAAATAGGAGAGAGAATGAGTGGGAGAAATAGTTAGGAGAGAGAATATTGTGAGTGTAAAAGTAAAGTAGGAGAGAGAATGAGTGGGGTAGGAAGAGTATAAAAATAATAAAAATTTTCCTTTTTGGGGTTGTGCCCTTTTAAATGGAACGCCCAAAAAAGAAATTTGTGCCCTTTCGGACGGGATGAAGGGAGTATTTATTATGAGACACATGAGAAAACAAGTACTCATATAATAAGATTTTTTTTTTGCTATTATCATCCCAAAATAAACTGTTCACTTTTATTTTTAATCAAAAAAAATATATACTCCCTCCGTCCCAATAAGTGCTTCACCCTTTTGGGTGGGCACGCAAATTATGGAAATGAGAGGGAAAAAAAAATGTTGTGAGTGTAATTTAAAAATAGGAGAGAGAATTAGTGGAGGGAATAGTAAATTATAATGGTGTTGTGAGTATTAAAATAATGTAGGAGAGAGAATGAGTGGAGAAAATAATAAAAATTTTTTGCTAAAAAAGGAAAGGTGAAACTTCTAACGGAACGCCCTTTTGAGTAATTAGTGAAGCTTTTATTGGGAAGGAGGGAGTATATATAAAGAGAGTGGACGTTATTTCGTAGAGGGCAAATGTGATATCTTTCATAATCCGTTAACTCTGTTAAAGACGAGTGGACTAACCCACTCGACTTGAAGTTTAGGTGGTATTTTTCAATTCGTGCAGAGTAAAAGGTGTTATTTTAGGCTCCGTTTCCGTTTGTTTAGCGTAAAATATTTTCCGAAAAATGATTTCCTGCAAAATGTTTTCCGAAAAATGAAAATATTTTCCGAAAAATGAGATTAACATGTTTAGCGTAAAACATTTTCTCAATTTTTCGGTGCGAAACAAACACCGAAAAATGGAAAATATATTTTTCGAAAAACATTTTCCCCCAAACAAATGGAACCTTAATTCTACTCGTTAGACCATTTACAATGGACTTGCTGAATCCCATTTTCAATAGTTGGAATTCAATTAAACCATTGCATTGCAAAGGGGTATTTAATGTTTTAAAAAAAAGCTTTGTTGAATAAATTCAACAGCTATTGAATCCAAGAAGGGCCGGCTTTCTTGCCACGTGGCGCCATCGGATAGGACCGGCATGGCACGTGCACGCCACTCCCAGACAAGGGCGCGTCTGGTGCAGGTAATTTTTTTTCTTCAGATTTTGACACTTGGCGTCACATGATTGGTTTCTGATATTTTTATTTTCAAATCTCATTCGATTTTTTCAAAGGCAATTATCTTATATATAAAAAAAAAAAAATTAATTTTTTTACACCAAAATTCATAATTTTTTTTTCTCTATAAATAGAGTCTTCTTTCATTTGATTTGAACACAGAAAAAAAAACCCTCTTTTTTCAATATAAATTTCTCAATTATCCTTCATTTACTCTTATTTTTAATTTTTCAATATCTTTTTAGTGAAATTGATCCCAGTAATAACCATTTCAGCACTCAAAAATTCAGGTAATTTTCCTTTTAACTACAACAATCCTAATAATTTTCAATTTGAAAATCAATCTTCCACCCAACCACATCCTCAAAATATACCAAATCTTTGTTTTCCACCAAATTTCATGCCTTCATCTGTGCCGAATTTTCATCCATATTATGGGATGCCATTTCAACCACCCCTTTATAATTTTAATCCTTATATGCCAATGGAAAATGAAAATGTTTCTTATTCTGGAGCATCAGAATTTTCAGAATTTTTAACACAAATGGTTGTTGGTAGCATGAGCGGTGGTAACGAAGGCACTCCAAATGTAGAGGATTCAGCCATTCTAACCGAAGAGGGTACAACCACTACTCGCAAAAAACACTCCAAATGGACCACTAAAGAAAATTTAGTGCTACTTAGTGGGTGGATTAAATATGAAACCGACAGTGTTATCGGAAGAAATCAGAAAGGGGATGCGTATTGGGGTAAAATTGCGGATTACTATAACGAGCATTGCTCATTTGACCCTCCCCGTGATTTAATTGCCTGCAGAAATCATTATAATTATATCAACAAAATATTGGGCAAATAGATAAGGTGATTATGAAAGCGCTAAGCATATGCAACAAAGCGGGTGGTCGGAAAATGATGTATTGACAAAAGCTCATGAACTATATAAAAGTAATACCAATGGCAATTTTATTTTGATTCAAGAATGGCATGCTCTTCAAGATCAACCACGTTACGCAAGTCAGGTAGAAGGAAATACGAAATCTGATAGCAGTGAAAAGAGAGCACGTGAAAATGATGTAAGTGATTCAAACTCGATTGGATCCATTCCTCGTTCTATGGGAAGGGAGGCAACTAAGAAAAAGGATAGAAAAAAAGATAAGGGAGTAGGCTTGAAAGTGGTAAACGAATAGTGGACAAAATTTAAACAATTTAAAGAGAAAGAGATGGAACGATTGGACAAGATAGTCACACAACAAGAGGAGGCAAACAAATGTAAAAATATGAAAATGTGGCTGAAGTTAAGTGAGAAGGAGCATCTTGATGATCGAATCAGACACATTTTTGAAATGTTGGGTGTCGAACTATTTGAAAAATAATTTCCTGTAATTTCCAATGATGTATTACTTTTAGACTCCGTTTGTTTAGCGTAAAACATTTTTCGGAAAATGATTTCCTGCAAAATGTGTGTTTTTTAGCTTTATTTCGATTTTCTGCAATGATGTACTATTTTAATGTGTGTTTTCTAGGTTTATGTCTTTTTTCTGCAATGATGTATTACTTTTATTTACTGTATTTAATTTTATTTGAAGTTCGTCAATTTTGACCACTCAATTTTTATTAACTATATTTAATTTTATTTGAAGTCCGTTAATTTCGACTACTCAACTTTTATTAAGTGTATTTAATTTTATTTGAAGTCTACTCAATTTCTTATAAATATAATACACAAGATTTTGGGGGAAACTAGTTTCTTCTTAAGTTATAGAAAGTCCTGTTTTATAAACTGTTCCTAAATATTCGCTAACTACTTGCAAGTAGAAAAAAAGTGGACTTTTTATAATTTATGAAGAAACTAGTTTCTCCCAAAACTTGCTAAATATAATATCATTGATATTCTTCCTGCATCAACCATTTAAATAAAACCCTAACCCCTAACCCTATTGATATTCTTCCTATGAATTCATCCAAATTTCCTTTTTTTGATATAGAAGCGTACAAAAGACAATCTGAATTTGAGGAAAGGTTTATCATCAACTGGTTTAAATTGCGTCCTCCTCGTACTAAAAATAAGAGAAAATATGGTCGTTGTTGCCCTGCATCATCGGAGAACCGCCCACCGTCGACAGAGACAGAAAAAATGGCGCCGCCTAAAAGCTGTAAAGTTTGCAAAGATGCACAATCGAAATACAAATGTCCGGCTTGTCTTATTCCCTAGTATGTTCCTCCTTTCTCTCTCTATGTATATCATCTAGCCTAGGGTTTCATGCGCCTCTATGTTGGAGTTATTATTAAATGAATTACTTGCTAATGGTGAATTATGAACTACTTGCAGCTGCTCCCTCGCTTGCTTTAAGAAACACAAAGGTATGCCAAACGCCTTATGTCTTCAATTTCGTTCACATTTCAGTTGAATTCTCTTGTTTCTGCAAATCCTTGTATGTTTAGTATAGATGACTCTTGGTTGAGAAATTTTATGAGGTTAATTGACACTTAATCATAATTTTATGGCCAAATTACAAAATTCATTTTTCAATTGATTTTTTTACACTTAATCGAGAAATCTGACCGATGATAAAATGTATGCATAGACGTATATGCATTTAACTCATAATGTAATTTAACCGTTCCGTTGGAATCCTAATTCTATATACCTAATTAATTCTCTATCGATTCTTGATTAGTAGAGGTGGTGAGGGTCTTGTCATCTTATGTGTGATGATAGGTATCTGTGACTCTGGCTTAATTGAGAATGAGTTACGTCTATTCTAGCCCAATAAATGTTAACTTCGTATTAATGTTCTAGCAGCTATTCATTAGTGTGCGAAAATTCTAAAGCTCATACGAGAGTACATTTTTATGCAGAAATTCCATGCGTCAAACCTGCTCCTTTGCCCGAGGCACCCATGAGTAAGAATTCTGCTGCTCTTTTGTTGTGCATAATTGTATCTGCTTTGGCTGGGCAAACGTAACAATGCTGATGTTTTCCCTAAATTATTTAGTAGTGAACGTGGAATGGATTAGAAAACTAAACGGGAGTTTCTACAGATGAAATTTGGAATTACCTATTTTGCCTTTGTACCTGTTTTATATTAAATTTAAAAGATTTGGTGTCATTGCTGCTAATTTCAGAGTCTCAGCAAACGATAATGGTTAGTTGCGGCATCTGCAGCATCTGAAAGTTAATGACAAGAGACAAGATATTCAGTTGTAAAAAATTCCACGATACCCTGGCAAGGTGTTTTAGAATTTTCTCTCATTCCTTCTCCGTTTACTACAGACAGTAACTCGCCTATAGGTATCCTGAATTATTGATGGCACTATGTCACATTGGATTTAGATATGAACTAGCCCATGCATACTCTTACTATTGAAACCAAATCTGACCCCCCCCCCCCCACGTATTATATTTTTTTAGTATATCATACTTGGTTTGGTTGCCATTAAAGGGGTGACCAGCTTATTCTTCCTTTCTAGACTCCTCCTTTTCCCCTTGTAGGTAGGGCCGGTTGTTATTAGCAAAATGAACATGTTTTTCCTCAGATACAGGTTAAAGGTGTACATTCTTTTCTCATGGCATTCACATGTTGGTCTAGTCTCTTGTTTGCAAGTATTTCGACTTTCCCTTTTTGTTGGTTAGCTACAAGATGTATTGTGAGATTGTCTACTACTCTAGCAGGGAAGGGCTGTGATTTGTGCTCTAGGGGGTTTCAGTGGATGTGTCTCTTTAATTAACATGAGAAATGTAGCTTTCTCGCAAGGAGTTACAAAGTGGAAAGTGATCCTTCACATCGAAAGATGTTGCACAGTGCTTATGATGAAAAATATTTCATTTATTAACATTTGCTGAAAGAGATGGATATGCGTTCACACAAATACTATTAAGGTTTGCGCATTTGAGGGATTACAGAAACAATAATAACAGATAAACTACGAATAATGACTCTCATGACTTGACATTGGCAAAGAATAACAGTTAACAGTATTAGTCAAGTGATGAAATCAAAGCTACTGCTGGATGGGAAGAACAAAACTAGCATATGCTAAAAAAAGACCAATATAGGGTATACTTTAGTTAAATAGATACATCTGAGATCATACATCTGATCTTGGCGATGTTTTGTGGTTTAAGCTCTGTTGGGCCCTCGCTGCATAAAATGAACAATAGAAAGTGTCTGACTTGTTATGTACACAATAACGTTGGTGGATTGGCTGCTTGCTTTTTAGATTGGATGGACTAAACATGGAACAGTCCCATGTACTTGACCCCAGCAACTAGTTGAGTTGTAGACTCCGTATCATTTTCTTGTTATCTTCTCATTCTCCGCCGCTCTTGCAAAAGGAATGACATTAATTATCTCTCTTGATCAGCAACAAGTTTGCCAGCTGATATTGAGAGGCCATCTTCTATGGATGAAGCTAGCAAGATGCTGCAACCAGTGCACCTAGAGTCCACAGGTAGAGTTAATATTTGAAGTTCAATCTCCGTGGAACAAGATCCATATACTTGAACCAAACAACATAGTTTATTGATAGTCTTAGTTTCTTGGTACCCTTTTGCATTTTGTGTCTTGCCTTCTCAGTTTACTACAGACAGTAACTTGCCTAACGGTATCTAGACGTGCTCATCCGGGTACGGTTCCCAGTTTTGTGGAAAAGGGAACCGTATTCGAACCGTGTAATTCCGATTCCCGGTTCACGGTTCCAACCGCCGGTTCCCGGTTCCGGTTCCACGGTTCTGACGGTTCCCTTTTATTTATTACTTTTAATTATTTTTATATGGTTTTAAAATGCAATGTAACTGAAAATAGTTAAATAATTAATATAACTTCAAAATTCATTAGATTTGTTATAAAATTCATTTAAAATGATAGATTTTATAAGGAAATGTTAGTTTTTTAACAAATTTGGTTAGTTTTTTTAATGAATTTAGTTAGTTTATTAACTAAATAATAACAAAAAACTAGCGGTTACATGATTTCAAAGTCACGGGTTTCACGGTTCCCGGTTCTGAAAATGGTGGACCCATATTCGAACCGTGGAACCGCCGGTTACGGTTCCCGGTTCTTCCACGGTTCCGGTTCTAGCGGATTTCGGTTCCCGGTTTTACCCGCCGGTTCTCCCGGTTCCCGGGTATTTTTTAGCATGTCTAACGGTATCCTGAATTGCTCGTATGGGACATAACAATTTTTGGCACCATGTAGCGTTGGATTTAGATATGAACTAGACTAAGCATTTTTTTACCATTGAAATCAAATTCTTCCCTCCCCCCCCCCCTTTTCCCCTTGTAGATAGGGCCTGTTTTTATTAGCAAAATAAATATTTTTCCTCAGATACAGGGAAAAGGTGTACAATTCTTTTCTCATGGCATGCACATGTTGCTCTAGTCTCTTGTTTGTAAGTATTTCAACTTTGCGGTTTTGATGGTTAACAACAGGATATATTGTGATATTGTCTACTATGTTAGCAAGGAAGAGCTATGAATTGTACTCTAGGGGATTTCAGTGGATGTGTCTTTCTTTTAAACTAGCAAGAAAAATACAGCTATTTTTATCTCAGATTCTCAGTTAGTTACAAAGTGGAAAGTGATCACTCTATGCGGAAAAATGTTGCACATTACTTTTGACTGAACTATTTTATAAATTAACATTTGCTGAAAGAGATGGATATGCATTCACACAAAGACAATTAAGACTTGCGCATTTATGGTTGTAAGAGATCAAAAATGACATTTTTCTTGATTCTACTCTATTGATCTGCTCTTCATCGACCGAACTTTTCGTCTTTCTAGGTTGATTGGCCCTTCTATAATTTATAGAAAAGTCTCAAGTTACCGGTATAGGAGACAACAACCTTACCTTTTTCAGCGGATCTTACTCTTGGAAATGATAAAGTCTCAAGGTCTCAGTAGGGGTGTTGTCAAAAGTGAACAATTTTGGTGGCCCTCCTTAAGTAAATTGGGAAAGTCTCAAGGCGCCTTTATGCGAGATAAGATTTTTTCCATTTTAGACGTCCCTTACCGTTAAAAAAGCCCTGGACAGAAACGGTAATAATAGACGAACTACGAGAAAATCACTCCGATAAGTGGACCTTGCCGAAGAATAACAGTTTACAATATTAGTCGAGAGATGAATCAAAGCTACTGCTGGATGGGGAAGAACAAAATTAGCATATGCTAAAGAAAAGATCAATACAGGGTAAAAAATACACATGAGACCATATATCTGACCATGTCAATGTTTTGGGGTTTAAGCTATTTTGGTCCCTTGTTGCATAAAAAGAACAATAGAATATTTATGGCATTTTAATTACACAGTAACTTTGGTGGATTTGAATTTGGTTGCTTGCTTTTTACATTGGATGGACTAAATGTGGAACAAGGTCATGTACTTGACCCCAACATCTAGTTGAGTTGTAGACTTAGAATTCTGTTGCGTGTTATCTTCTCGTCCTCAGCTTCTTTTGAAAAAGGAATGACATAAATTATCTCTCTTGATCAGAAACAAGTTTGCCAGCTGATATTGAGAGGCCTTCTTCTGTGTATGAGCCTAGCAAGATGCTGCAACCGGTGCACGTAGAATCCACAGGTAGAATTTAATATTTGAGCTTCTAGCAATGTGGAACAAGATCCATATGCTTGAACCGAATAACATAGTTGATTGATAGTCTCTCTTGGGGGGGGGGTACTCTCTTGCAATTTATCTCCACTATCTCTTTCGTTAAGGAAAAAAATAACATCAATTTGAATTTTCCCTGCTTTTTAGCAAATTACTTGCAGGTGGATATAGAAAGGCCATGTTATGTTGATAACCCAAGTAATGTGCTGCAACAGCTGCACCTAGAGTCCATAGGTACGCTTTCTATCTTTTACTCTCGCATTCTCGCTATTTTCATGAAGTAAGGGGTTGATGCTCACATTGGTGAGACGTCAAAAGGCATGGATTTTGAATTACCATAACAAATACCTTCTCTGAGAGTTGATTGTTAGCAGTTTCCAATAACAACAACTTCCTCTGTCCCCAAGTCAATCTTTTTATTTTATGGGGGTATTTAAGAAATTTGGCATTTTAAGCACTTTTAGTAGCATAAACACCCTTAATGATATCACCTTATGACAACCTCCTTATGACAACATAAGTATAAATATGAATTAGAACATGATGCTTGAGAATGGATGGTTAAGTAATACTCCCTCGGTTCCAAAATAAGAGTCCCTTATTCCTTTTTGGGATATTCCAAAAAAGAAGTCCTCTTAACCAACTTATCTTCTTAGGCGAAGAAACTTTACATATATACCCCTTGGTGGACACTCTCATCCATAGTGGTCCCACCCTCATAGACAAAGAAAGGTTCCACTTTTACCCCTGTTTAATGCTCTTCCATAGTAGGCCCGTTATTATAATAATATAGTCAAGTGCTCCATCTAAAACTGTGTGTCCGGTCAACGGAAACCCTCATTTCTGAAAGGAGGGAGCAGTAACTACTTCACCAAAATATAATGGGAGTAGACTCTATGACTGAGGTTGTGTGCACTTGCATAAAATTAAGAGTTCAGAATGAGTTGTCTGTTGATTAAGAATCTGGTTTGAAATATTGCGCTGAGTAATGATAATATTTAATACTTTACCCACAATATTTATTGGTATTATTTTATTTTTCAAGTCAAACCAGGTAGCGGGGCCCTTCTTTTCAAAATAAACTTCTAAATTGTATGAGATTCTACTACAACTGGGCGATTTCAGTTAGTTGGAAATTATTATAAAACTCTCACACGATTATTCAAGAAATGGAACCAAGGAGTAATTTCTCAAAGCAATAGACATACATGTAATAATCACGGACCGTAAGGCCCTTTGGGGTTCATGCATCTTGCAGCCTCCCTTAAACCTTATCTTTTGTTATATTGTCCCCGGTTTCTTTCCATTTGAATTCTACCTCTAGCTACCTCATTCTGTCAAGACTTTCATTCTCTAACCCAGTTATATCGTACACGGTTTATTTACATTTTAATTATACCTCTAGCTACCCCATTCTGTCAAGACTTTCATTTTAACAATCTGCATCCTTTCCCAATTCTTCCTCCAGTTTTTGTCCAACTCTCCTGGGTCAAAATTTCTTGTGCTAACAATATACCAAGAGCAAATTTGATTTTTTTGACATTCATTTTGGGACGGAGGGAGTAATTTTTAGTGCATTGTTAATTTGTTGCATCACGATTATGCTTTATTGAAGAACCGGGTTAAATGACGTTCTGTGAAAGATACAATAATTCACCATTGTTGATTGGAAGAAATAAGTAGGTTTCTCTTGTTTATACACACACATCCTTTCGGCCAAGTTGTGTTGAAAAAATCCAGACTCGAAGAATATCATTAATGAATAAATATACGAAAATAAATACTGTAATGATGAGCTGTTTGAAGCTCTACTTTTATCTTGCAGCCTCATCCAGTGAAATACGTGAAGCTTTGAAGAACGAAGAGCTTCAGAAACTCATTCGTAACATTGATGGTTCAGCAGATTCACAAACTGTGAGTTCTGTTATAGCATATTTTTAAATCCAATCATAGAATGCTTGTACTTCCAAGTAAATGCTCTTAGAGTACCCTGCTTAATTTTTTCCATACTCCACATGTAGGAGCTTGATAAAACAGTGGATCTGGAGGCTTTCCGACTGTTCACTGACAAGGTACCTAATTCATTTGCCTTCAGTAGATTATCATCTTCATAGCTCATCCTTCGCTATATGAGCCCCTTCAAACAGGGCTTATTGCTATTGATTCAATGATTCTTATAGGACGGGGTCAGCGAGATTGCTATCTGCTCCCTCAGTCCCAAAATAAATGTCTATTTTTGTGGATTTTTTATTTTTTCTAAAATGAATGTTTATCTTCTGAAAAGTTGTTCATGAATGATTTTTTGCTATTTTTTATTCACAGTTCATTATATGCTTCTTGTGAAACTAAAAGTTTAAAAAAGTAGATAGCAAGAAAATTAAGAAAATTTATGCATGTTTACTATTAAATTCTATAAAAATACACATTTTCAAAGTGTTACTTAAATGAAAATTAAACATTTCATTTTGAGGGAGGGAGGGAGTACCATACAAGGTTTAACACTCCTGTCTCTTACCATTTTTCTACAGATATTATCAACTATTACAAAGTAACGTACAACTTCGATAGCTGATGTAGCAAGCGATGGATTTCATCGGTGGAATTACTTTCGAATACATGGTTCGTTATGTGAAAAATTGTGCTTTCTTTGTAAATCGACATCAAAATTTTCACAAAGGTCAAAGTGATGAATGGCAGACTGTGGCCAGAACCCCACAACTTAGGATACACATCACTGTAACTCTTGAAAAGTTAGCCATGCCAACTAAACTCCCTTTAAGTAAATCTGCTGCATTGCATTTTGTTTGTGAAAGGTAAATGATGGGAAGTGCTTGTTTGTGAAGTATTGGTATGAGTTTAAGGTCATCAAACCACAGTTGCTACAGTGCACAAAGTCCTTGGCTGGTTTCAGTGGCCAAGCCAAAATTTTTTCCAAGGGTGTCGGAATATTATAGGCTTAGAATGTTACGTAATAATATACAAATTCAACCAGAAAGGGGCTAAAATTAAGTTTTAGTGTTTTTTTCCCAAGAAAAGGTGGTCGAGATTGAATTCTTCTTATCATTTTAGTGCTAAAAAAATCTCTCTCGCGACCCCTACTCTCAAAAGACTAAGGCCCCACTAAAAGATTCAAAGGGCGACCGGGCCAGGCCGAGTCAGAAATGCTTTGATGACTTAAGATTCATGTTACGGAAAAGAGAGGGAAGCCGGAAGAAGATAGCCCTCAGCCCGATCATCCAATTCGCTCCAACAGACATGCATGGTTGGTTCTATAATCAAAGCAACTTGGTCACTTTCACTTTCGTGTACCCATCAGACAGCAGGCCTTTCATGGCTTCCTTAGGGACCGATTCACTTTTCGTAGATTGACTGAACCCAGATCGTAGATTGACTGAACCCAGAAAGCCTTCCACTGGGAGGCGATCAATTTTTTTTTCCAAAATTTCTCGTTACTCATGTCTGCTTTCTCACTTCCGAGGTATTGTCACCAAAAACTTTCCCTGATTGACATGAAGTATTGTTATTGTGAGCAGTAATTTTAGGTTAGCTTAATTGTCCTAATGAACATGTATAAATTGTTATTGATAATATTTATAATGATATATCAACAATAAAAGTTTCAATTTTATATTAGAAAAACTAAATAACCTAAATTTATCCCTTAAAAAATTAAAAAAATTAAAAAAATAGGAAAATCATTTTGGGAGAGATGGAGTTTTTCTTCTAATTTTAAGGGTAGTAAAATGTTAACTTTCAAAAGACAAGGGGGTTGAACGACCCCCTTGCCACTGGCCGGTTCACAAAGCCATCTGCCCTGCATTATCATTCATCTTCCGGCCTTAATCTCTCCCCATTGTCAGGAGCAAGTATCACCGGTTCTTTCAGTTGAAAACACAAATGGAGATGATGCAGAAGATACTATCAATGGTGTTAGCGAAACTGAAAGCCATGCTAACAACTTTCACCGGTTCAAGACACTCAATCAAGCTCAATGGCAAGTAACATCTCATAATGAATCACTACACTGAATTTTGGAGATGCTTTTTTATTAGTATTTCATGGCCATATATTGATTCTCGCATCCAATTTAAATTGATATCGGAACAAATATTTTACAAAAGCACCCAAGGAGAATATTGTGTTGGTAGAAAATCCCATAAAAATTAACATACTAGATCGATCAGTTCTCACCTTCCAAAATTGCCAAATGCAGCGAACGTGTGTGTGTGTGTGTGTGAGAGGGAGAGAGAGAGCACGACAACCAAGGATAGGAGCTCACTCACCTATAACCATGGCCGTGAAAAAACAGCAACTAAAGTGGCAAATCAACTCTCTCCTTTTTTCCAGCAAAAATGGTACCCTGCAAAGAAAGATGGAAGGAAAGAGACCAAGCCGAGGCAGGATCATGATACAAGGCCAAAGCCGTAACATTTTTCCTCTATACAAGTTCTACTTCCATTCCTTACTTCCTTGAGCACTGCTCTGGGGATGATGAACATATAATAAATAATTTTAATGTAAAAGGCAAAAAGATACAAATCTAATCTAGATTAACAAACATTAATCTATGGGTATAATGACATTGTTAGTTAGTGTGTTATATTGGTATAAAGCAGCTTATGTTGGATCTTCATCTCCCTCTTTAGTACAAAATTTGGTTGGCAAAGCCGTTCTTTATTCACCTGCATGATGAAAATCAACCTGCAAATACACAAATATCAATCTACAAAACATAGTTTAAAAGCCTTGTAATCTTACTACAGTCTAGAGAGCGGAAAGCCATGTGGCATTGTGTGCTTTTATTCTACTCCATTTTTCTTTTCCAGAAAAATATCTACTTAAGGAATCCTTGTAGAAATCATGATAACTTATTTGTATGAAATATGGATAAGGACTGCTGGTGGTAACTTTACTCCATTGTGGTATACCACACCCTTCGTCCCAAAATGAATGCCCTTTTCATTTTAAGGGACACTAATAAAAAGTGGACTTTTTTATTAGTAAAAAATTATAAATATTTGTTATCCACTTTTGCAGGTATAAATGAAACATGAAAAAAAAAATGTAAAAAATCATTTTGGGACACATTTTGGGACAAAAAAGGTCATTTATTTTGGACCGGAGATACTTGTTGAACTTGGAACACATTGGTTGTAGTGATAAAGACACCCCTCCCCCAATGGCAAAAGCCACCGACATTGGCCCGTCTTCTTTTTTTTTTCTGTATTCATACAAGATGGAACAATTGATATCACCAGCTTAAGGCAGCCAGCACACTTTGCCCATAAAAAAAAAAAAAAAAAAACATTACTTTGCTCCTCGCTGCAATGAATGAATTGCAAATATGGATCATAAACCCAGCAGAAACACCAGAAATCAAATTACCAGTTGGTCGATGCTAAGGATTCCCAATGTCTTTGCTGCTACTAGGTTTACTGGTACAAGGCTGCATTAGTGCTTGCGTCTGCTGATAAATAACAAAATCCAAGTAAATATGCATGATTGACAGCAACAGCAACAAAAAAAAAAAAAAAAAAAAAACCTCTCTCCGACCAGGAAAGTTAGTCACACTTTTTTCGTTGTTAGTTTGAATGAAACTTGAGCAATAATTTAGGTTACTTTTAATTATCTTAATGAAAATCTAAAACTTGTTATTGATACATTATTATAAAAATTACCAATAACAATTATTAGATTTTCATTAGGATAATTCAAAGTAACATAAATTATTGCTCAAAGATTATTCAAACTAACAATGAAAAAAGAGGGACTAACTTTCAGGGACAGAGGAAGTAAACTTTGAAAATATTGAAGGATGGAGAAAGTTCAAACGTGCCTGAGGTTGGGGTGGATGCGTTTGTTGGAGACTAAGATACTGTCGATATGGATCAGTAAAAGGTGGCATTCGTACTTGGTTGGGATTCTGTGGAACGAATGAGTTCATTATAGGGTCTGCACTATTAGCTGCTCGGATTCTCGATGGATCAGTCACTTGAACAGGTGTCATTTGGAAGGCTGGAACAGGGAATCGTGGGGCCATATGACCTGCCGCTGCAGCTGAGGGTGGCATTGCTGGGCTAGGAAGAACAGCGGGGTATGGCACCATCCCGCTGTTCATGCCCATCCCCATACCCATTGCCATTGGCGGTATGTATTGCTGAACTCCCGGAAACATCATAGGGACCATGCTGCATCCCATGGACATCATCTGCAAAATGTAGCAACTCATTCTAAACTCAGAAGCCGAAATTCCCTGAGTTATTAATAACTACTCCGCCCGTCCCAAAATAAATGTCCAAAAAATTCAAATTTGCTCTTGAGAAAGAGGTAGTATCACACATTACTAAACTGACGTACTAATCGCTTCATGATTCGGGAGCAGAAACATGAATGGATCTTGTATTTTCACAAACTTGAACAATAATACTCATGGAATTAGGCAGAGTTATTAGCTTGGGGGTGGGGGAGAGAGAGGTGAAAAGTGCAGTGGCAGGCATAGGGTTCAAGTCAACATAATTGAACTTTGACAAAAAAAAAAAAAATCAAACTTAATTACACTTTACAAATTCTCAAAATGGAAATTGTTATTAGGCTCTTTCTGTAGATGGAGGAATACTATCTGAAGGTAAGAACAGGGTTTCAAAAGGTCAATTGAAAGAAACTGTATAGATTGTAGCTACATGTCTCTCCAAGATAAGGGTTTTCTAAGTAGATCTCCAAGTTATGACCATAATTTTAAACGTTTATGTAGTACTCCCTCCTTAGAGCAAATTTGAAATTTTTTTGGCCATTCATTTTGGGACAGAGAGAGTATAAGTACTAAAGTGAAGTTCATACCTGTACTTGCATTTGAAGCGATTTCAAGTACTCAATAGCCTCGTCCAACATTGAAGCTTTGTTTGACTGAAAATCAGAGACATGTTTGAGAAAAGTTTCGAGATTTAATCATAATCAAATCTAGGACTTACATAAGCAGTCACAAAAACTATTCTTGTAAATATAAAAGACATGACAAACCTTGTTACAACGAGGTATTAATTCTTGCAAAGCCTTCATCTTTTCATTTATCCTATCTCGGCGTCTCTGCATTAGATTCATTTGTCAACCCATTGCATAAATACTACTCATGAAGATAAATCGACATATCACAAGCTCTAAAACACAAATTTTATACCCTCTCTGAGAGATTATGGACTTCTGCAGCACGGGATCTCTTGGCAGATGTTGATCCAAGCTCTTGTTTCTTACCATCAGTACACTCTAAACCAATATCCTATGACAACAAAAAACATAAAACTTAGAGAATCAACTACGATAAATGAAGGGATGCAAGAACATAATCAGAATCATGAGAACACATGTACTATGAATTGCTTCGATCCATATATGGCTTCAGTTTAATAAAAAGGCTTGAATAAGAATAATAATACTGGCTATCACAGGTTATATCGGCGCCTTCTGAGTAGGATTACATAGTTTGCTAAAGAGCATATTAACTCCGTGATCATTAAAGTAGAATATCTTAAAAATCAGAACGAAACCCTCAGGAAGTTCTTCATGGTTATGCCACACCAAACAGAAAACGACATATCCATAATTCAACTGTAAGATCACCAAGTTTATGTTCTTCCCCCAATACAATAGAAAAGACAAACATTTGAATAAACACGCTAATAATAAAGTAGTTTGATAATGCACTATTTTTCTTAATTGTTCCTCATAATATTTGATTAAAACTAGGTGAGGATATTTGAATTCAAACCAATGGGGGAACGAAGGTTTGTTAAGTCAATCTTCTATTAAAATTTTCCTTAAAGAAAAATGTTACTCTTAAATGGGAAACCCAAAAAGGATATACAACTCTTCTATTGAGATGCAGGGAGTGTTTATTAATTCCGTAAAAGCATATGTAACTGCATATCCTGTTGTTTGCTTTCATCCATACTCTAAAGAAAGGTAAAAGAAATCCCAGCGTAAAATAAACCAACCAACTTATGGCGTAATTTGATCGAAGACTTGAGATTAGCTCATAGTTAATCAAGTGCGGGCTGAGAATACAAGCATAATACCGAATGACAATATTGCAAATGATGCATAATGCCCAATGGATTGTGTCCATGACAGATTATATGTGGGTAGGTCCAAATCTGATGTATTAGGTAAGTTAATGATTGAATATGGATCAAATTCAACCAAATGCAGGTGAGCTAATACATATCAAAGATTGTTACAGGTTAGAGCTGAATTCAGACTAAGAACCATTCTCAGAATTAGACTTATATTAAAGAACAACTACTAGCCCCTAAATAAAACAATTAAGACAAACTAAAAAAAATAATTTCTTCGATCAGACTTGACAAATATTATCGCTTGGTTATATAGGATCACACTAAGTTTGTTGATTATAATGCAGGGGCGGGTGTTTAGCCTTTTAACTTATCAACTGCACCCCAGAAATTTAACTGATAATGTGTACCAAGAAAAAGAAACTGATGACCACCTATAATTATGAAATTCAAATATATTTGTGTCAATCCAAAGTCTTTACTGAGGTGAAAAGATTTAGGTAGCCATCCTTTTATAAAAGGCTCGACAGTCAAATGTTCATTATTCTTGAACATATAGGTCACCTTTAATTTGTAATACTCCCCCGTCCCACTCGAAATAGGAATTTTGAATTGAACACAAAAATTAAGAAAAAGTGTTAGTGAAGTATAGGTGTTTGTGAATATGAAAAGTGATTGAAGAGAAAAAATGGGGTAGAGAATAATAAGTGGGAAGCTGTTGCAAGTGTTAAAAGTGGGTCCAACTAAATAAAAAATATTTCCATTTTTGGATTGTCTTGTTTCAAGTGGATACCCAAATGACAAAATGTCCTAATTCGAGTGGAACAGCTGGGGGTAGAGGGAGTATGTAGCAGTTGGAACATACTTCCTCTTTCAAGCTGTCCCTTGGTCCCGAAAAGATAATATAAAATTTAACTTTACTGATTAGCTTTATTATTGAAATTTGATAAAAAATAATTTAATTATTTTCATAAATTTTAAAAATATTTTTAATGGTGCATGAATAATAATTTTTAACATCTTATAATTATAATTAAATCTTTAAAGTTCATTGATCAAAGTTCTTGACCAGAGTGAATATTTAAATATAGCACAACCTTGATTGTTAGTGCATGCTTGTGTCTTTAGAGCAGCTCCCAGAGCTGGACAAAAAATTATTGTCTATAGCAAAACAACATGAGGGGGTGAATAACTTTTCCATTATTGCAAAAAACTAAGACCAAAATGGTTGATAACAATGAAATTTGATTTTTAGCAATACATTCACAGTACTCTGCAACACTTTCTGTAAAAGAAACTAGTGGTATTCACATCACACACGTGTCATCACACATGTTCAAGACACGTTTATCATCCCAAGTATGACGTGGCAAACTAAATGCCCTGAAACTTATTTGTGTGATCTAAATATTGCTACGCCATTGAGACCGGGGATCTGCAGCTAACTAAGATTAATTCATTGTTTATAAGGTTCATAAAACGCTTTTTCCGTCAACCTTCTATCTCACAACAAATAAAATAACAAGTCTCAATCATAAAATGACACAACTTCATCGTACAATCATGAGGGTTTCTATTAATCATGAGGGTTTCTATTCACCTACATCTAATTTTCGTTTCATTCTTAAGAGGGGTAGAAATATGAATAATATTAAGGATACAACATATTAACAAAAACTTGATAACAAAATTTTAGGTGTAATAATTTTGTTAATATTTTTAATTAGAGTTTAGCGAAAACATTATCGATACAACCAATAAAATATCGTTAACAAGTTTTAAGTTTTGTAAGCAAAATTTTGTAATTTTGTCCCTAGTATTGCTAAAACAATAGTATTTTAAATCTTTGAAGTATGATTACATTTACCCTTTCTTTTTTCTTTTGTTGAAAAAAAAAAAACTCACACAATAATAGGAATAGGACATGATCATATTAAATAACATAATAATAATGAGGTAGAAGAGAGAAAGTAGCATAGAAAATAATATTGTTTTGAATACAAGAGAAATAAAAAAAAATCATGCGTAAATTTTGCAAATTTAAATAAGACACATAATTAGATAAGTTTTGCAAAAATTGATGTTAACGGAAAAAATATATACATAAAAAAAAATATGATAGTGAATCTACCTAATTATGAAAACTTATAGCAATAAGTTTAAATTTTCTAAATATAGATTAGATTCACTAGTACGAATAAGTTTTATCATATGACCTAAAACTAAATTTAAAAGAAAACAAACTTCAGAAGAAAAATGATAATGTGATACGAAAGAAAAACATAATTAAACTCACCTCGTTGTGACAGTCGGTGGTGGCGTCCGTCTCTCTGCCCTTCCTCTTCCGATCAACGGCTGCTGTCGCCAGCGGCAACTGCGGCGATTTACCAGCACTCGCGCTAGCACTACCTCCCGATCCGGGAGATGACGTCTCCGTGAACTCACACGAGTCCATTTCTCGGGCTGCGGTCGACGTACCTGCTGCACCAACTGTATCGTTCAAGGTTCCGAACCTAGCACCGTCGCCGCCGCTAACCTGCGCCGTGACATCCGCAACACGAAACACCCTAGATTCGAGTCCATTCGCCGCCGGCGTCTCGTTGGAGTCAACAACGGTGAACTCCTTTGCCGCTTTGTTCGCAATTGACGATCCGGATTCAATCGTAGCCCTCGGTCGGGCAAAATTTACAAAATTCTGGTACTTAGCTGGAGGCTCTGATTCCACACGCCGGGATGGAGGAATTGGAGGCCGAGGTGCTACAGTCACCATTGACGCCGGCGGAAGTGAAGAAGGAGCGGCAATTAGAGCTGAGACCGGTGCCGGAGGTGGATACATGAGATCGGAGTATAAGTACCGGTCAAATGAGGAATCTTCCATAGGATAGTGAAGCCAAGACGCCATCTCATCCTCCTGCATGAACAGATGATGCGGCGTCGTTTCCTCTTCAACCGATCGGATCTCCCTAGACGACAGCGTTTGTTCAGTAACATCTCCATTATTATGAGGCTTCTTTCCGCCAGATCTTTGGTTCTGGCTTTGCACAACAACTTGTCCGTTTTGCCATAACAGCTCCATAATATCTTCATCTCCGCCACTAATTCAATCCAGTCCAATCCAATTCAATTCATCCTCTTTAAAAGAAATGAACAAATATTAAATTATTCATGAACATATTAAAATTACAAACTCACATTGCGGATTTCTTCGGCCTCATCAAACCTGTAGAAGCCGCCGGAATCGAGTAATCCTCGTCCGTTTCAAAATAAGGAACGCAGTGATTCATCTTCTGCTACTTTATAACCAATTCACAATCGAAATACTATAATAACAACGAAAAAAAATTATAAAATCCTAGTGAAATCCAAGTCATAGACTCGAACTCACCGCAGCAACGAATTACAATCGATTGAACTTAAAACAAAAGGAAACCAAAATCCAAAGCTCAACTGGATTTTACAATTGAATCCTCCCAACCACTAATCCGGAAACAGGTAGAAACAGATACAACCGTATTGGTAAGTGCGAATTTTCCTGGAAATTAACACGAGTTTCGGCAGGAGGAAATGATAAGCATTCATTTAATGGAAAGAGAATGAAAATATGAAGAGAGAGAAAATTTTGACGTCTGTGTTAAATGTCGTTAGCAGGAGCAGAGCAGCAAGTCGCAAGGCAGCTCCTCTTCCCCTCAAGCTCGAGGATAAGATATTTTTTTCTCATCCTCTTTCCTTCCTCTCTCTCTCTCTCTCTCTCTCTCTCTTGATTTTTCTCTCTCTGTTTTGGGAATAAAATAAAATAGAGGGAAAAGGACGAAGATGAATTTGACGGTATGTATTGGACATTGTGTGTTCGCAGTTACTGCACATTTTCCCACCATTACTGGCTAAGAGCATCCAACGGTTTTAGAGCTTTTTGTTTGTATAGGAAAAATTGATGAAATTTATACCTTCATAATATTTACTCTCTCCGTTCCGCTACAAATTGCACACTTTTCTTATTGAACGTCCCATTACAAATTGCACATTTTCTAAAATGGCAAAGAATCTTTACTATTCCCTCCACTCATTCTCTCTCCTACATTATTTTAATACTCACAACATCATTATAATTTACTATTTTCTCCACTCATTCTCTCTCCTATTTTACTTTTACACTCACAACATTTATATTATTATTTTTTTCCTTAATTCCCGCGCAAACAATAACTGTGCAGTTTCTACTGGGAGGAGGGAGTATATATTTACAAAAAAACCATTTATTATCTATAACATATTACTAATACAATCACCGGTTGACATCATCTTTGTACACTTGGCAACATTAAATTGAAAAATTTCCCTCCAAAACGAGATGATGACATCATAAATTAATTTTAATTAATTAATTTAATCACTCTTTCTTTTCTTAATTAAATTCATTTTATCTAGAAGTTGGGAACAATTAATGAAGCTGAAGAGTGAATATTGAAGACAATACTAGAAATTTGAAAGAATTTTATTGGAAATAAAAAGTGTAGTCAAGATGTAATTATGGGTCTTGGGGTTTAATTATTATATTCTTTTTATTTTTCTTTTTAGTTATTTATTTTCTCAAAAACAAATTAATAATGCTCCTTTTATAAAGATTCTAGCATTTACAGTCACTCCCTCGAAAGTCAAATATTTCTTATTTTTCATAATATAATATATATACTATACTGCATAAAACTACTAAATTAAAAGTTATTTACATTAATTAATTAAAGTAAAGCTTCAGAACAAAATTAACAATCTTACAAAAAAAAAAAAAATCTAAAACCGATATTACTATTATTGTCTTTCTTAGATGATTAAATTTGGAAATGAATTAACTGTAACCTACAACTTTCATATTATTGAATAATATTGGTAAATTACACCCTCCGATTCAAAATAAATGTCATTTAATTTGAACATTTAGATAATTTTTAAGAAATGCACTTAATACAACAACTTTACTAACTAAAATATCAAATATACTCCTATTAAATATTTCTCTCTCATACATTATCTCATACAAAAGGTATAATTAATGGAATGTTACAAGTTTCAATAATGGGGCAAATTGAAGATTTAACCTAAAACAACATCTATTTGGAAACAAAGTTTAGGACACAAAATGACATCTATTATTTTAGACTGTAGGAAGTATTTAAAGATTGTAAATAATATTTTATTCAATAATAAAATGAAAATATATTTAATAAATAATGAATTATTCAAGATGGCTGGTATAGTAGTTTTATTGTATTAAATGTTCATTATTAGAGCTAAGTATTTTATTTTATTAAAAAAAAGGACTAAGTAATTATAAAGAATATGAACATGTTATTCCGATAAATATGTCCATGTCCCGTGCATATTTCCAAAGTGCTATAGCACTATTTATTTAAATTTCCTTATTTATTTCTGATGTATTTCAAACTTCAAAAATAAAAATAAAAAATCATTTTTGTATTGAGCGACAGAGATTATTTTGGTACGTAATGACTAATGAACAATATCATACTTTTTTTGGTACGTAATGACTAATAAAAATTCATTTTTTTATTAAACTTTTTAATTTTTCTAAGATTAATATATTTTGAAGCTATTTATAATTCACAACCTAACATAACATAGGTAAGTTGATTTCTTTAAAATCAGTTTCTCGATTATTAAGATGCTTCCTAATAATGAATTTAATTTGTTTTATTTAATTATGACATTTATATTGCGTAAATATTGATCAAAAAATAAAATGAGATGTTAATTAAGAAACTAGAAAATAATAAAGTTTAAAATAAATCGTGCATCGCACGGGAATTAATCTAGTACTCTTATAATGTTAACATATTTACAAAAAAACATTCATTAACTTACTCTTCCTTCCACTCATTCTCTCTCCTATTAAATATTTTTAATTTTTACCTTCTCTCTCCTCTAATTTTTTACCCACTTTCAATTCTTTATTTATTTTTTAAAAAATTTCTTAAAAATCATAAAATAATATCATGACCTCTTTGAAATGGAACGAATGAAGTATTATTTAGTAAGGAGTTCCTTAAGAATTTTCACAATAGTAAAAAACTCTATATAGTCTTTTCACAAAAATAAATAGCTTTTAAAAAGCTTTCATGATTGATGTTCTAATCAAACTTCCAGACACTAATCACTTCTGTTAAGAGCATCCACAATGGCTTTTTGAGAACTCCTTATTCTTATAAAAAAGCTTTAGAGAGCTTTTTATCATTGTGAAAATGATGAAAGAGCTTCTTAGTAAGGAGTAGCTCTTTCTACAAAGAGCTAGCTTTTTAGCTTTTTATCATTAATGCTATACATTTTCTATGCAAGTCATTCACTCTTTTTTACATATGGGACCCATAAAAAAGTTGAAAGAGGAGTTTTACCATTGTGAAAAAGTGCTTGAGGTTTTTAAATTTTGAATTATAATGATGTGACTCATAAAAATTATAAAAAAAAACTATCTAGAGAGTTTTACCATTGTGAATGCTCTAAATACGCCTTTTTATTGGTAATCTCTGCAGCGAAGAGAAGTTACAAGGACTATGTTAGAGATATTATTATATATCTGACAAACTTTTAATATACTAATATATAAAGATTTTTTGTTACTTTTTTTTTATCATTAATTGGTTTTAAAGTGAAATCTTAAATTTTAAGAGACGATACGTTGATAAAATAGTTGGTTGATAATTGTTGCGAGTATAACATGTGATATACATAAAT
Organism: Adenophora triphylla var. japonica; assembly: GCA_022495995.1. Lineage (NCBI taxonomy): Eukaryota > Viridiplantae > Streptophyta > Magnoliopsida > Asterales > Campanulaceae > Adenophora > Adenophora triphylla. Next base: position 222,070 of record JAFEMH010003129.1, read on the forward strand.
AAAAAATTAATACAAAAATTCCATTTTAGAATTTCAGACTTTCAGGTGGAACAATTTTTGAGAGATTTTGAACTTTTAAGTGGGGCGGAGGAAGTATAGTATAATTTTTTTATCCCACCTCAGTTCGAACCAACTTTTTGAGCATAGTGATTAAGAAAAATTAAAATATGAGACAGATTTATAATTATTAAAAGTAAAGTAGAAGAGAAAAATGAGCGAGAGAAAAGTAAGTTAATTGATTTTGTAAGTATAGAAGTAAAGTATGAGAGAAAATGAGTGAAATAAATAGTAAAAATTATTTATCATTTTGATAAATCCAATTTAAGGTGATACGAACGAAAATGGCAGACTATTTTAAGGTAGGAGGCACAGAGTACATAATATAAAATATTTTCAATTACATTTAATTATGATAGTGCATTTTACGGTTCACATGGTTTAAATTTTTTACATTACATTTTATATTTATAACATCTATTTTATTAATATTTTTTTTAATTTCCTTTTAAATAGTAATGGTGTAGATTGTAATTGGACAAAAGAAGAAGTATATTTTTATGTTTATACTAATACTCTCTCCGTTCCGGTAAAACTCGCACACTTACTATTTGCACAGGAATTAAGAAAAAAGTTAGCGGAGAAAATATTATGAGTATGAAAAGTGAGATTGGAGAAAGAAAGTGGGGTAGGAAATAGTGATTTGATTGGTGTTGTGAGTATAAAAATAAAGTAGGAGAGATAATTAGTGAGTGGAATAGTAAAGATTTTTTGTCATTTTAGGAAGTGTGCAATTTATAATAATAAAACATTCAATGAGGAAAGTGTGCAGATTGTAACGAGACGGAAGAAGTATATAATAGATTTATGAAAAAGATTAACATGTCCAACATGATCAACATCTATCACTCCCTGTATTTATTTTATGTATTTTGGTTATTCATTGCGTCTTGATTCGTTGTTTAATTAAGGTCGTCCTCTTACAAGTTGCTTTCATGCCTGCCCCCATATCACACCCCTACCCTAAATAATTAGGGTATTATTTGCGTTGTGGACCCTGTTCCTTTTGATTAGTGCCTTTTGATTAGTGGACTAGTAATGGAGATGGTCATTTGGGGCCCAGGTTCGTGAGCGGCCCGTCCGGTCAGTGGCTCACAGCCTATTAGGCCTGCGTCCGTTCAGTCTCTATGACACGTTATTTGGTTGGTCCACTTCGTATTCGTATACGAGACGGGTTTGAATCAAAGATGTTTGCACGGATCGATTTTTGACCCGCGAATCAGAAGATCCGTTTGATTCGTGACTCGTTTGATCCGTGGATCAATGAGGTCCGTACGGATCTGTCTGTGTAAATGTCTAAAATGTCCTCAAATATATATGTTTGAGGGGCATTTTCGTCCAATTTACACATAACGACTCATTTATCATATTTTAATTTTTTGAAACATAATTACCCTCCCAACAGCCATATTTAGGGATAAATTTGGTCCAATAAAAATTTATAATTAGTATAAATAGAAGAGGAAGTCTTACCATTTTTCTCACAAAAAAATTTCAATTCGTCATAGAATTCTCTCAAACCCAAACATCAAATTATTTTCAAGTCGAATATTTTTTATTACATCGTAAGAGTTGAAGCCTTGAAGGTAATTTTATTGTTTTAATTATTTAATTGTTTACTCGCTAGTTAAATATTGTGTTTAGTAGTTAATTTTATTTTAATCTTTATAAATTTCAAAAATTCCAAAAAAAAAAAAAATTACTTTTATTCCGAAAATTACAAAAAAACTACAATTGTTTACTTTTATTGTTGTTAGTAAATTATTGTCAAAATTATTTAATCCTTATAAATTTTCGAAAATTCAAAAAATATTTTTTTTAAAGTATTACATTTTTAATTTTAATTGCTAGTTATCATAAAAGATCTAGTTAATGATATATTTGCATATTCCCCCCCCCCACCACCACCACCACAAAATCAAAATGTACCCATTCCAAACCGCAACTCAATAGATAATTCCCTTTTCCACCGTAATGATCAAATTATGTTTGATCTAATTAATCAATCCTCGAACCCAATCAACACCCCTCCATTTCGCGGCTATACTATAGATTCGACCCCGGATTGTATGAATGAGCTCAACACACACTATACATCTAGAATCTATCATCACATAGAAGACATAGATGAGGGTGGGGAGGGGGATGAGGATGACGATGACGATGACGATGTACAAATCACCCAAGAAACCCGTACAATTTCAAATACACCTACTATCGATGTTGCCTCGGGTAGTGCACCTAGTGGGGAAAGGGGTAAGGGTAAGGCAAAGGCACAAACTAGAGCGTTCAAGTATGCCCATTTATATGATTTAGTAGTTATTGACAGTGAAACGAAAGCCAAATGCGAGATGTGCTCAAAATTTGAAAAACTCGGCGCGTGTACATGGTACCTCCCATATAAAGATTCACATGGATAAATATAATAAGGAAGCCGCTAAAGGGATACATGTTACCGTGCAAACGCAACTAAATATACCATGTGTCACTTACCCAAAATTGGATGCGATTTGATAACGATGTTACTAGTGAGTTGTCGATTGCCTCTTTCACTTTCGGATGATGATATACTCACTCGCTATTCTAGAGGCCTCAACCCGTCATACCAACTATTACTAGGCATATAAAGAAGCCCTTCCAAACTCGTCAACTTCAACTAGCGAGCGACCTCCAAAAATTCAAGGGTAGTGTTTGCTTGACCACCGATGCTTGAAAGGCCACTCTAAGTTCTTGTTCTGAAACCTTTACTTGTATAATCGCTCATTGGATTGATGAGGAGTGAATGTTGCAAAAGATGATGCTTTTCTTTAGAACAATGCTCTATCCCCACACAGCTTTGCAATGTACAAGTCACATTAAGGATGTATTAAGTGAGTATGTTATCGCCAACAAAATTTTAACAATATCCTTTGATAATGCAACTTACAATACCCTCACCGCCACAATGTTGATCCAAGTTATTAATCCTCCGCTAGATAGCGCTTTGTTTCATGTTAGGTGTGCATGCCACATTGCTAATCTGTGTGTCCAAGACTTAATCCACTCACTAAAGCCTGTCACCAATAGCATCAACACGGCCTCCCATGTTATCAAAAATTTCGGCACAAGGTTGAAAATTTATGTCGATTTGTGCGCTGCTTATAACATGAAATACAAGAAACCTCAAGTGGCTGAGGATATTAAGTGGAACTCAACATATAAAATGTTGAAGAGAGCTGTCGAATATAGGGTGATCCTCATGGAATACTTTTCTAGTCATCAAATGGACTACCAAATTAGTTAGTATGATTGGTCAATAGCTACCTAGCTTTTAGAATTACTTAAACCTTGGTGGAGGGCAACCAAGATTTTTTTTTCAGAAAGTTATTATCCCACCTCTAATCTTTTGTTCCGTGAAATGAATGTCCTAAGTGAAGTTATTAGGCAATTTAGATCACATGCCTTGTTTGGAGGTGTCGTTATGCAAATAGAAAGTAAATTCACAAAATATTATGAACATTTTTTCGTAGTTTCTCAATTAGCGACCATAATGGATCCTAGGATTAAATTCTCCTCATTAGGTGGCTTGTTTGATGAATTTTATGAGAACATGAGGCCCGACCTTAACCCAGATGCCATAAACACGTTGTCCAAGAGCAAACTTAGGAAAATTCACACAATCCTATATCGTTTGTTCGACCACTATTGTAGAAAACAAAAGGGACCAAACACAACATTCGAAAGAAAAGGGAGTAGAGCAACAAAAATGTTAAAAAAAAATGATGGGGTTTCAAGACAAAAGGAAAAACTTTATCCTCATCTAGTAGTAATTCTCAAAGTGGTGTAGATGAATTACACCAATACCTTGAAAGCCCATATTACCCCTTAGATGGTGAAAGTTTTGAAAACTTGAATCTCCTCTCTCCCCCTTGCCTTCTGGCAGCCCCTCTCAGCCCTTAGAGGCAATCCTGGTCTCTTTCGATTCCTTTCGGGGCCTTCCGAGCCCTTCTTAGGCGCTCCGAAGCCCTGTCGAGCGCTCCCGAGACGCTCCCGAGCCACCCCGTGGCGCTCCCGAGGCATCCCGAAGCCCTGTCGGTCCATTCCGAGCCATTACGGTCCATCTCGAGGCATCCGGGCATCCCGAACTATCCCGAAGCCTGCCGAACATTCCCGAGGCATCCCGAAGCAAGCCGAACCTCTGCTTCGGACAATCCCGAGGCATCCCAGAGGCACGTCGAACCTCTGCCCGAATCCGACCCGACAATCTCGACGCATGCCGAAGCTCTGCCCGAGTACAACCAACAAACTCGAGGCACGTCGAACCTCTTCCCGAGTCTGACCCAACAATCCCGAGGCACACCGGAGCTCTCCCGAGTACAACCAACAAAACCGACGCACGCCGAACCTCTGCCCGAACACACCTAGCAAACTCGAGGCACGTCGAAGCTCTATCCGCAGACACTGGTACATCCCGAAATACTATTCACATCCCGACCCGTCCCCGAAGAACTATTCACATCTCGGCCCGTCCCGAAGCACTATTCATGGTAGCATCGGAGACTGCTTTTAGTGCTGCAGGAAGAGTGGTGACGTCAAAGCGAAACCAACTCAAACCCGCTCTTATCGAAAAATTGATTTGTCTTGCGGGTGGGATGCCGCGAATTTGAGAAAACAAGGCACATTCTGGGATCTTGAAGATGATGATTATGAAAGCCTCGAAGAAGACAATCTCAATGAAGAGTTTTTGCGAGAAGGATACTAGAAGAACAAGAAGAATTCAACAAATTCAAAGACTTTGAAGCAATAACAATATTGAAGACCTAAAGCTTTTTAAAGACTCTGAAGATTTGAAGACTCATCTATTTTCAAGACTTTGTTAAATTTTAAGACCATAATTACTTTGAAGATATGAAGATTTGAAGACTCATTTGAAGATTTGAATTTTTTTTATTTTAAGGCTATGTAATTTTAAATTGTATCATTTGAAGACAATGAAAATTTCTTTCAAAAAAGTATGAAATAAATATTCATAGAGTTTCTATTATTAAATTGATTACATTATTACCTCATTTAATTTATTTTTTAAAGAAGAAATATATGCTATTTATCAACAAATAAAAATTAATTCCTAATCAATAAATAATAAAAAATAAATAAAGGGTAGTCCAACCCTCTTTTCTTTTATATACTTTCATTTGTTTAATTTTTTTTTATCTTTTTTATATACCTTTTTGTAAAAAATATCAGTAATAAAAAAAGTCTAAAATATTATTTTCTAGTCAATAAAAAATTAATAAAAAATAAAAATAAATAAAGGATAGTCCGACCCTCTTTTCTTTTATATACTTTCATTTGTTTAGTTTTTTTTTTAATCTTTTTTTATATACCTTTTTGTAAAAAATATCAGTAATAAAAAAATTCTAAAATATTATTCCCTCCGTCCAAAACTAACATACTCATTTTGCCATTTAGGGCGTCCCATAATAACATACTCCTTTCCAAAAATGACAAAGAATCTTTACTATTTTCTCCACTCATTCTCTCTCATATTTTACATTTATACTTACAACACCAATCAGCTTACTATTACTTTCATTCATTCTCTCTTCTATTTTACTTTTATACTCACAACACTTTTTTCATTACCCACTTTTCTTAATTTTCGCACTAAACAGTAAATGGGTATGTTAGTTTGGGACGGAGGAAGTATTTCCTAATCAATAATAAATTAATAAAAAAAATAAAGATAAATAAATGGTAGTCCGTCCCTATTTTCTTTTATATACTTTCACTTGTTTAGTTTTTTTTTTTTTTTTTTTTTTATCTTTTTACATACCTTTTTGTAAAAAAATATCAGTAATAAAAAAGTCTAAAATATTATTTTCTAGTCAATAAAAAATTAATAAAAAAATAAAAAATAAATAAAGGGTAGTTCATCCCTCTTTTCTTTTATATAATTTCACTTGTTTAGTTTTTTTTTTTTTTATCTTTTTTTATATACATTTTTATAAAAAATATCAGTAATAAAAATGTCTAAAATATAATTTTCTAGTCAATAAAAATTTAAAAAATAAAATAAAAATAAAGGGTAGTCCACCCCTCTTTTTTTATATACTTTCATTTGTTTAGTTTTTTTAATCTTTTTTCTATATATAAAACAACTTATTTTCTTATGTCTAAGTGATTTTATATTTTTAAAAAATAGATATAATACTAAATTATTTTTTATTTTTTCCATAATTTTTCTGATTTTTTAAAAAATAATAAAAAAAATAGGAAACCCAGTTTAGGCCCGTAAATCTTCAGATTCGGACCAAACGGGCGGGCTTGGACCGGCAAAATGGGACGGGACAGGCCGAGTTTAGGCCCGTTTTATCACACAAGCTTAAACATGTCCTGCCCACGAATTGATCCGTACGAACCGAGACAGGACGGATCGAGTCGAAACGGGCCGACCCGTTTGGCCATCACCAACTAGTACGTGTTGGAAGAACTATTACACAATAATAGAAAATTGTAGAAAACTAAATAAAACAAAATTACACAAAAGAAAAGATGAGGAAAAAGATTTGTCGAGGAATCCGAGTCGTGTGAAATCACACTCTCCTTAAGACAAATTACGCCCCCTCACCACGTTGTGCTTGAGTTGTTACGGAACGCTTGCCTCCCAGGATGAAACGGATATACCGGACGGTGGTTGCACAAGAATACCTCCGGCGAACTGAAGTCGATGCTTGAACTTTATCACCACGAATGCAATGCAAGGAGGCCAAGGGAAAGATGAACAATATGCAACGAAATTGAGAGGAGAATTTCTGGAAAAAATGTGTCTTTCACTTGTTGTGTTCTTGCCATTATATAATCAAAGGAGATAACAGAAAATTAAATCAAGTTTTAATTTTCTTAATTAATACAATTATTTCAACATAATTGCATAATTATTTTGCTCATTACCTCCCTTTTACAGTTATATGGCTGTTGGAATTTACCCCTTCATTAACAGCCTTTTGAGTGATTACAAAACGATCTGAAAACCATTTCCTCGTAGAGCAGCTGGAGCCCAGGCGCCCGCCTCGTGGAACGCGAGGCGCCCGCCTCGTAATGGTCACAAATGAGCCGCACCTACTGGAGTCGAGGCGCCCGCCTCGGGCGGAGTCCGGGCGCCCGCCTCACCTCCCGTAAAATTGGGTCAAGTTTTTGGAAAAAATGTAAAAAGTGGGCTCGCGCGGACAGCTATTTCGGAGCTACATTCGTGTCCGCAGGACGCGCATGCAGCACACGAGTTCGGTAGTCCAGAAGCCTATTTCGGTCCATGATTTGCACCCCCTGCGCACGTGCGCGAGAGAAGCCTCTATGTACCACAATCTTACTCCCTACCAAAGTGTAGGAGTATTTAAACTTAGCCACTTTTTCATCTTTTTCCAATGTGGGATAACCACATTTTACCCATTCCAACCCATTAACTTTGAGCCTTCATATCTCATTCATTTCTCAACCATTTTGAACAAATGAATATATGATTTCAATGTACTCATGGAGTAGAACACAATCCACAATCCAACAATCAATTTGTCATTTTAACAAATAACAAATTAAGAAAATAACTCATTATTTCCTTCAAAAACACACTTTTTTCCAACAATCCCCCACATGAAGGAATAATGCGGAATTGGTGATAAAGCCCGGCAGACGAAAACTTGCATACGAAGATGTGGGAATGCCCATTGAATCTTCGCTCGTACAAGCATATTTACTCTACTCGCAAATCGATAGACGCGATGTCCTTGAATCGTTATGCTTTTTGTGTAGCCGATCATATGCTTGACACAAGTATCGTCCTAACATACTTCAATTCTCATAGCTATGTTCAATCATGGCCCTGAACATACGCCTGGTTCTGCGAGAGGGTCTAAGAATTGAGCCTCACACAATTCTCCTCGAAGCGGCCCCACTTCTCTCTCACATAGGTGATTTCTTAAAGGTAACCCGTATTACCCCGCTCGAATTTTCGACGCGTAAGAATCATTAAAAGCCATAGGCTTATCCTTGTCCTTTCGGGATGTCACTAACGAGGAATGGACTTGGGGTTGATTCCCCACGGTGACGCTACAAGTCTTTTAACGGTTAGGTTGTCCCATTGAATCTAGTTCTTGGGATCTCAGTCATCTAGATTGGGTTTTCCGCTGTGTTTAACTTTTAAGAGGCTTAAGTCCCATTCCTCGTCAAGCTTTCAACTAACTCTCTATTTAACCCTTTGGTTAACGGATCCGCTAAATTTTCCTTTGACTTAACATAGTCGATGGATATTGTGCCGATTGAGAGTAGTTGTCTAATGGTATTATGTCTTCGACGAATGTGTCTCGACTTACCATTATACATATGATTGTGTGCCCTTCCAATCGCCGATTGGCTATCACAATGTATACATATTGATGGCACGGGCTTCGTCCATCTTGGAATATCTTCTATAAATTGGCGTAGCCACTCGGCTTCTTCACCACATTTATCTAACGCTATAAACTCAGATTCCATCGTGGATCTAGCTATAACCGTTTGTTTAGAAGATTTCCATGATATAGCGACTCCTGCTAATGTAAACACAAATCCGCTTGTAGACCTTGAGTCTTTTATATCTGATATCCAATTAGCATCGCTATATCCTTCGATTACCGCTGGATGTCTAGTATAGTGTAAAGCATAATCGCGAGTATATCTTAAGTACCTTAGTACTCTCACTATACCGTTCCAATGTTCCGTTCCGGATTACTTGTATACCGACTCGGTTTGCTAACCGTGTAAGCAATATGGTCTAGTACAACTCATCAAGTACATTAGACTTCCAATGATTCTCGAGTATTCAACTTGAGAAAGCGTGTCACCTCTATTCTTTGATAGATGTTGACTCATGTCTATTGGGGTTCTAGCAATAGCTAAGTCATTCTTCTTTGAATTTCTCAAGAATTTTATCCACATAATGTGACTGGCTTAAAGCAAGTCCATTTGACATTCTTGAAATTTTCACGCCAAGGATTACATCGGCTAACCCCATATCTTTCATGTCAAACTTTGAGTTCAACATATCTTTAGTGGACTTTATCATTTTATCACAGCTTCCTATGATAAGCATGTCATCTACATAAAGACATAAAATGACGTAGCCATTTCCCGTGTCTCTAACATAGATACATTTGTCACATTCATTTATTTTAAATCCACTTTCCATCATGGCTTGATCAAACTTTTGATGCCATTGTTTTGGTGCTTGTTTCAAGCCATACAATGACTTTACTAACTTGCACACTTTATTTTCTTGCCCCGGCGCAGAAAATCCTTCCGGTTGCTCCATGTAAATTTCCTCTTCTAAATCCCCATTTAGAAATTTCATTTTAACATCCATTTGATGTACTTCAAGATTCCGCAATGCGGCTATTGCAAAGTACAATTCTTATGGATGTTATTCTCGTAACCTGAGAATATGTATCAAAGTAATCAAGGCCTTCCTTTTGCTTGTAACCTTTAATTACAAGTCTTGCCTTATACTTGTCAATTGTTCCATCCGTCTTCATTTTCCTTTTAAAAATCCACCTATATCCTAGTGGTTTACTTCCGGAGGAAGATCCACTAATTCTCAAGTGTGATTTTGTAAAATGGAATCAATCTCACTTTTAATGGCCTCTTTCCACAAAGGTCCTTCGGAAGAGCTCACGGCCTCTTTATAACTTTGTGGTTCACTTTCAAGCATATAGGTTAGAAAATCCGCGGCCAAAAGATTTTTCTACCCTACCTCGTTTGCTCAGTCGAGGTTCTACCTCCGCTTCATCATTTTCATCATGATGATTTGTTCCTTCGACTTCTTCTTCTTCTATTGAATCATGTCTCCGTTTAGATGAACTTGCATCATCTCTTTTGCACGGAAACACATTCTCAAAGAAAGAAGCATTTCTTGACTCCATTATAGTATTCTTGTGTATATCTTGAATCTTCGATTCATGCACAAGAAACCTATAAGCACTACTATTGTGAGCATACCCAATAAATATGCAATCAATAGTTTTTGGTCCAATTTTCACCTTTTTGGGAGGTGGTATTGAAACCTTTGCAAGACACCCCCACACTCGCATGTATTGGTATGAAGGCACTCTTCCATGCCACAATTCATAGGGGCTCTTATTTACTTTCTTTCGGGGCATTTTATTTAACACATAATTTGCCGACAAGACGGCCTCTCCCCACATGTTATCCAGGTAACCCCGAACTTATTAACATGGCATTCATCATGTCCTTTAGAGTCCGATTTTTCCGCTCGGCAACTCCATTGGATTGTGGGGTGTATGGTGGTGTTGTAACATGTTTTATCCCATGTTGAGCACAAATACCTTCAAACGGGAATTCATACTCACCACCACGATCACTTCTTATGACCTTTATTTTCCGGTTGAGTTGATTTTCAACTTCATTTTTATAGAGAACAAACTTCTCTATAGCTTCATCTTTACTTTTGAGAAGATACACATAACAATATTTTGTGCTATCATCAACAAAAGTCATAAAGTACTTATTGCCCCCTCGTGTTTGTGTTGACTTGAAGTCACATAAATCCGTATGAACCAACTCAAGTGGTTCATTATTTCTTACAACCGAATGGAACGGAGGTTTTGTAAACTTTGCCTCTACACAAGTTTCACATTTATGTTTGTAGTCTATTTTACATTTTGGTATGCAATTCATGTTAATTAATCTACGTATAGTATCATAGTTAACATGTCCTAGTCTACCATGCCACAAATTGGAAGACTCAAGCAAGTAAACGGAAGAATTATTCTTATTCATCACATTCACCCTAGGCTTGTTAGCCATTACATTGCTTTTAACAACCATAGCACTAAGCTTAAACATACCATCACAAACATATCCTTTGCCTACAAACATTCCACTTTTAGACAAAGTAACCATATCGGATTCAAACACAACACGAAAGCCATGCTTAATCAAAAGCGATCCGGACACCAGATTTTTCCGGATTTCGGGCACATAGAGCACATTGTTGAGAGTCAACTCTTTCCCGGAAGTCAACTTCAGCACCACCTTTCCTTGACCTTTCACATCGGAGGTGGCAGAATTTCCCATGAACAATTTCTCACCATTTTCAAGGGCTTCAAAACTACTAAACATTTCCTTGTTTGAGCAAACATGCCTAGTAGCACCGGTGTCAATCCACCACTGATTTGGGTTTGAACCCACCAAATTCACCTCAGAAATTACCGCCGCCAAATTCATATCGGAAACTTCATTCGAGATGACATCCACCATGTTTGCTTGTTTCTTTGGCTTCCTACACTCGGAAGACTTGTGGCCCACAATGCCACAATTGTAACAAGTTCCACCGAACTTTTTCTTGGAGATTCCTCCCTTTGGCTTCAAACTAGAACCACCCTTTTTGGGACCAAACTTGCCTTTGGCTTTGCCATTGGCCTTGCCATTGGCCTTGGAGCTATCAACATGCTCCACAACATTGGCTTTCGCCACAAGAAGATTATTCAACTTCTTCTCCGCAATTCTATTCTCTTCCTCAATCGGAAGACGAATAGCAAGCGCTTCAACATTCATTTCTTTTCGTTTGTGTTTAAGATAATTCTTGAAATCTTTCCAAGCGGGAGGCAACTTTTCAATTATCGCCGCCACTTGAAAGTTTTCACTAATTACCATCCCTTCGGCATGAATTTCATGAATGATTATTTGCAACTCTTCCACTTGACTTTTAACGGTTTTGAGTCCACCATTTTGTAATCGAAAACGGCCCACAATGAATTTCTTTGTGCCGCGTCATCGATCTTATATTTATATTCCAAGGACTCCCAAAGTTCCTTTGCGGTTTTCTTAACACTATACACATTGTATAGCGTGTCCGACAATCCATTGAGGATGTAATTTCTGCAAAGAAACTCGGAATGCTTCCAAGCATCAAGAGCCGAGATGGCTTGCCCATCCGTCTCATTCTCACTTCCAACTGTGGCAGATCTTCCTTAAGAAATCTCGCCAAGTTCAAGGTAGTCAAATAGAAAAGCATCTTTTGTTGTCATCTTTTAAAGTCTTGGCCAACAAACTTTTCCGGTTTCTCACCATGATGGTTTGAAACAGTTTGGACAACCACCCTTTGAGAGTTGGTTTCCACACGAAGCGCTTCCTCCACACGAGGATTCTCGGAGTTGTTCCCAGCGTTGGTTTCCACGTTTGATTGAGTAGCCATCTGAAACAAAACAAACAAGTTTAGTTCACTGTTTTAAATAGTTTTCCTTCCAACTAATTTGTCTTAAGATTGTTGGAAGAACTATTACACAATAATAGAAAATTGTAGAAAACTAAATAAAACAAAATTACACAAAAGAAAAGATGAGGAAAAAGATTTGTCGAGGAATCCGAGTCGTGTGAAATCACACTCTCCTTAAGACAAATTACGCCCCCTCACCACGTTGTGCTTGAGTTGTTACGGAACGCTTGCCTCCCAGGATGAAACGGATATACCGGACGGTGGTTGCACAAGAATACCTCCGGCGAACTGAAGTCGATGCTTGAACTTTATCACCACGAATGCAATGCAAGGAGGCCAAGGGAAAGATGAACAATATGCAACGAAATTGAGAGGAGAATTTCTGGAAAAAATGTGTCTTTCACTTGTTGTGTTCTTGCCATTATATAATCAAAGGAGATAACAGAAAATTAAATCAAGTTTTAATTTTCTTAATTAATACAATTATTTCAACATAATTGCATAATTATTTTGCTCATTACCTCCCTTTTACGCTTATATGGTCATTGGAATTTACCCTTCATTAACGGCCTTTTGAGAATTTACAAAACGATCTGAAAACCATTTCCTCGTAGCCACTGGAGCCCGGGCGCCGCCTCGTGGAACGCGAGGCGCCCGCCTCAGTGGTCACAAATGAGCCGCACCTGGAGTCGAGGCGCCCGCCTCGGGCGGAGTCCGGGCGCCCGCCTCACCTCCGAAAAATTGGGTCAAGTTTTTGGAAAAAAATGTAAAAAAGTGGGCTCGCGCGGACGAGGCTATTTCGGAGCTACATTCGTGTCCGCAGGACGCGCACGCACACGAAGTTCCTGTAGTCCGAAGCCTATTTCGGTCCATGATTTGCACTCCCCCGCGCACTCCAAGGCGAGAGAGAGCCTCTATGTACCACAATCTTACTCCCTACCAAAGTGTAGGAGTATTTAAACTTAGCCACTTTTTCATCTTTTTCCAATGTGGGATAACCACATTTTACCCATTCCAACCCATTAACTTTGAGCCTTCATATCTCATTCATTTCTCAACCATTTTGAACAAATGAATATATGATTTCAATGTACTCATGGAGTAGAACACAATCCACAATCCAACAATCAATTTGTCATTTTAACAAATAACAAATTAAGAAAATAACTCATTATTTCCTTCAAAAACACACTTTTTTCCAACAGTACGTATTTTAAATTTAGCGCCGCAGTGCAGTGCTTCTTAAATTAAATCAAACGTTCCTAATTTATTAGTTGCATAGAGTTAATTTAATCTCATTTACCGATAATAAAAAATTTTAATATGATAAAATCTTGAATATTATTGCGGGGGGGGGGGGGAGAAAATAAGCGGGAGTAATAGTAAATTTATTGGTGATTTTTTTCTCAAAATATTCCCTTTTAAAAAATTATAACAACCCTTCCAAACTATTGACCAAAATGACCCATTTTTGAAACTCGCTACACGGTGTATCGAGTTTATAATTTTGTCCGTTTAAACTCGCTACACGATATAGCGAGTTTAATTTTTGATATTAAAAAAGAAAAAAACTACTAAATTTGAACTCGCGAGTTCTAATTATTTTGTGGCACACACTAAACTCAATACTAATTCATTCTCACTCTCGATTTAAATTACAAAATAAAAATGTAAAAATTATGTCATAATAAAAAAAACTAAAAGGAAATATTATTTTTTCTGTCCCAAATAAGAATTTACTTCTGTAAAAAAAAATTTCTTCATTTCAATAATGAATATTACTTTCGAATCAAAATAAATAATCAAAAAATACTACTACATTTTTGTCCAAAAAATGAACATTACTTTCTTCATCCCAATGAATATTTTATAAAATAATACTACTTTATTAATTCGACTCTAAAATTAATATTTGTAATGTTAGTGTATTTGTCTCAAAACATGACATTAAGCTGACATTATTTTTTGACACAAATGAATTAGTATTATTTTCTAAGATATTCATTGGGACGAAGGAAATAGTTTTTTTTTTTTAAACGAAGTAGTATTCTTGTGTTAATGCTTATAATGTTAGTGTCCCCGTCTAAAAAAATGAACATTAATTTTGAGACGAATAAAGTAATACGGAGTATTCTTTTTTAAAATTCTCTTTGATATTTAAAGCGAGATGGAGAATGAATTAGTATTGTGGTTGTGGTTAGTGTGTGTCACAACAACATAAGAAAGTTTCAAATAGTGAGTTCAAATTTAGTTTTTTTTTTTAATATCAAAACAAAAAAAATTATAAACTCGCTACACCGTGTAGCGAATTTCAAAAAATTAATCATTTTATTTAATATTTTGGAAGAATTGTTATTTTGGAATATATTTAAAAAAAGGATATTTTGAGAAAGAAATCGTTGATTGGTATTAAATTAAGAAAAAGTGAGATATGAGAGAGTTGTTGTGAGTATAAAAATTAAAGTAGCAGAGAGAATAAATAAGAGAATTAAGTTGATTGATGTTGTGAATATAAAAGTAAAGTAAAAGAGAGAATACTTAGAAGGAATATTAAAGATTCTTTGTTATTTTGGTTAATTCGATTTGAGTTGTGTGAATCAAAAGGAAAATAAATCTGATTTGATAATAGACAGAGAAAGTATAAGGTGCTTTGAGCGTAAATAATGGGATATGAAAGAGAAAGTGAGATGTGAGATAGAAAATAGTAGGGGTGTAAATGGTTCTGTTTGGTTAGGTTTAGACCAATTTACGATTCGAATCAATAGTAATCTATTTGAAAAAATTTCAAATCGAACTGAACAATGAAAAAATTCAAATCGAACCGAACCAAACTATTATTTGGTTCGTTTTAGTTCGAATCGCGGTTTGATTTACGGTTCGAACCGCAGTTTAAACCACAGTTCAAACCGCGGTTCAAACCATGAAGTAAAACACGACTTAAACCATTAATTAGAACATGGTTTCATACTACACAATTTATTGTCATGTTTGTTTTTCAAACATAGCATACACAAGAGATTCAAAATTCAAATGAAATTGTGCTTCAATTTTTATGATAACAACAATTCATTTGAGTACTTATAATGATATTTGCCAAAAAGTGAATTAACATTATTACAGAAAGATTAATCAAAAGAATAAAGGGTTATGGGCTAAAATCCTTAAATAGAATTAGAGGTTTTTAAATCTAAATGCAAGGTGTAGATGAAAGATATAAATATCTACGGTTAATATTGAACGCTTTGCTGGTTTGATTTATCGGTTCGGTTTGGTGGTTCGGTCTCGCGGTCTCGAACCGTGGTTTGGGGGGTACAAACCGCAGTCTAAATCGAACCACACAGTTTGACAATTTTCAGAATCGAACCAAACCACTATTACTTGAAAACCGAACTAAACCGCGTGTTTTGGTTTAGTTCGATTCCGAATCGTGATTTTGATCGAACCACTTACACTTCTAGAAAATAGTAAATGAATAATTCTTGTGAATATTATAAGTGGGTTTTATCATTTAAAAAATATTGAAAACTTTCAAAAAAATTGTATTTTAAATAGAGTAAGAAAAAATAATAAATTTTGTAATTTTAAATGGGATGGGAAAGTATGGAGCAAAAGTACCAATTTCCATGGTGTGGATCCCCTGGTTGCAATTACTTCTAGTCCCACTACAACATTTTCAATTATTGTTTGCAGGGGCGGAGCCAGGAATTGGCCGAGGGGGGGGCAAGATTACACGGGGGTTCGGGGGCAGCGCCCCCGAAAAAATTTTTTCGGGTCGGACAAGTAAAAAAGGGTCGGATCCATGAAATACAATGTATTTTAGTTAACAAAAATGATAAAAGTAAATAATTCAAAGAACGATTGAAATAATGTTGAAGTATTTAACGCAAACAATTTATTAAAATATATTACTCGTACAAAAAAGAAAATCAAATTTGCTAATTAAACTTGGGATAATAGGAAGAAAGACCAAAAACAAAAAAAATGGGAAAAGCCTAACTAATTAATTAAGATTGAGAAAATGTGAGGAAATTAGGAGAAAGAGAAAAACAAAACTGTTAAGAGAAAGAATAGCAAAGATGGAAGACAAATAAAATTAATTGAAAATGTAGGTAGCAGGGTTCGAACATGAACCAAAGACTTTAACTTCACCCCTTCTACTGCTGAACCACACCATTCACTGGTATTAATCTTAAAGTTAATTATATATATACATATATAACAAAAATATGGGGGGGGGGCAAAAAAAAAAATTTCCACTGCATTTCCGCCGCTGGGGGGGGGGGCGAGTGCCCCCTCCTGCCCCCCTGGCTCCGCCCCTGATTGTTTGCATAATAATTAGGAGAAAATATAGTGGAATAAGTGTTTTAATTATAAAAAATGAGTTAGAAAATAATAATTAAATTATTGTTGTGAATATAATATGTGAATTATATTAATATAAAAATAATAAAATATTTATATTTTAAAAAATGTTCAGCTTGTAATGAAACATTCAATAAAAAAATGTGCAATTTTTAGTTTGATTGAGGGAGTACGTATATGCCAATTGTAATCCAACATAATTGAAATAGTTTTAGGGGTCCCAAGTAGGAGTATTTTTGTCGATTGAGACAATACGAATAGTACCAATGAATGCAATGAGTATGAGGTACTGTAAGTTTGACCCTCACAAGATTGACTTAATTACTTGTATTGTCAATATTGTGGTGGGGAAATCTCTATTGTCCTTTTATTTAGAGCTTGTTTGGTCACACATTATTACTCCCTCTGTCCCGTTTGAAAGAACAATTTTGTCTTTTAGCACAAAAATTAAGAAATGAATAAAGAAAGTGATGTAAGAAAGAAAAAAAGGTTAAATATTGTGAGTATGAAAAATTAAATAAGAGAGAGAATGAGTGGGAGAAATAGTTAGGAGAGAGAATGTTGTAAGTGTAAAAGTAAAGTAGGAGAGAAAATGAGTGGGATAGGAAGAGTATAAAAATAATAAAAACTTTCCTTTTTGAGGTTGTGTCATTTTAAATGGAACGCCAAAAAAAAATTTGTGCCCTTTCGAATGGAACGGAAGTAGTATAGCTTTTTGAGTCAAAATTTACTTGCTTTTTTGAAAGTGATAAATTTACCATACACTTATTATAAACACATGTTATAATATTTAGGCTCCATTTGTTTTGCGTAAAACAATTTTCGATAAATATTTTTCTGTAAAATATTGTTCGAAAAATGACATAAACATGTTTTCGACTGTTTGGTAAGAAAAATATTTTTCATAAAATATTTTCATATGTTTAACGAAAATATTTTTCGATAAAAACACAATTTGAGATAAGTTAAAAGAGATAGGATGGGGTAGAGTGATGAAGGTAGGGTGGTAGGGTAGGAGATGGAGATTAGTAGGGGAGAGTTAGGTGGGTGTGGGGTAGGATAGGGTAGGGTGGTGTGAGAAATGTAAATGATAAGATGATGGTAGGCTAGGGTGGTGAAAGGGTAGGGTGTGGGGGTGGGGTAGGTGTGGGATAAGGTGTGTAGGTGTGGGATAAGGTGTGTAGCCGAGAGTGTGATAGTGGGGTGAGTTGGTAAAAAACTAATACTCCCTCCGTCCCGTTCGAAAGGGCAATTTTGTCTCCTAGCATGAAAATTAAGAAATGAATAAGAAAAGTGATGTAAGAAAGAGAAAAAGGTTAAATGTTGTGAGTATGAAAAATTAAATAGGAGAGAGAATGAGTGGGAGGAATAGTTAGGAGAGAGAATGTTGTGAGTGTAAAAGTAAAGTAGGAGAGAGAATGAGTGGGGTAGGAAGAGTATAAAAATAATAAAAACTTTTCTTTTTGGGATTGTGCCCTTTTAAATGGGACGTCCAAAAAGGAAATTTGTACCCTTTCGAACAGGACGGAGGGAGTATTACTTTTTATAGTTTTTAATCATAATTATACACCAATATTTACTCAAATTTGGAGAACAATGGAATCAACCTTCTTGATATTAGTTGTACCCGTCAATTCAGGATAATGGGACGGAACGAAATTATGATATCCTACAATTATGCGGGAGGGGACGAGTCGTCCCGAATTTTTTGCGGGCCTAAAATACCCCATCCCGTCCCAAATCTATCTCGGGACACGGGACAAGAAGACTCTAGTATTATAATACTAAAATCCAACTCAGATGATGTCAAAATATTAAATTGAAAACATAAGATTAATCTTTTACAATACAACAAGATCAAAATTTCTTAATTTTATAAAACAACCTAATCACCGCAAAAGACAATGTATAGTTGAAAAAAAAAACTAAAGATTAAGTGCTAAAATACTTTTGAGGTTAAAATAAAATAAAATTAATATTAAAATTAAAAAAATGCGAAACTTTCCGTCCCATCCCGCTTTGTCCCGCGTTTCAAACGGGATGTCTAAATAAGCCCGCTTTTATACGGAATTAGAATATAATATCCCGTTCCGTTCCATATAAATGAGACGGGACATTCCGACGGGACGATCCCAAATTGACGGCTCAAGTAATAGGTTAAGAAAAGGATTTAGAATGTATTTTCTCCCTTTTATTTTAAATTAGACACATTTTCATTTTGGCAAAACGCATTTTTTTCATCACTGAACTTTAGTCCAATTTACAACGTTCTTATTGAACTTCTATTTTTTTCCAAAATTCTCATTAAACTTTTCATGTCTCACTCCATTCATAATTTTGCTAAATATATAACAAAAGTCAGTCACATGATCTAATATGACTAAAGTTGATTAAATTTTTAATTAATTTACTGATGTGTACGCTAACTAGATTATGGGCGACCAATCACCCACCATTAACCTCGCACGTTACCTCATGAAAGTTTTTCACGTTAGGTCACTTAACTGACTTTTGTAAATTTTTTAGTGAAATTTAATATAGACGGAATGAGAAAATTGTAAAAATATGAAAAGTTTAATGATAACATTGTAAAAAATAAAAGTTTAATGAGAAAATTGTAAATTGTCCTAAAGTTAAGTGATGAAAAGAGGATTTTTGCCTTTCATTTTTTGCGTCCCATTTGAAATTAAGCAACACCAAAATGATTTTTTTTTTTTTTTTTTTGAATAATAGAACTGGCAATAAATACTCATGAGTATTTTTTAAACATTAAGTGATCACGTAGTATTTTTTTTTTCTATCCCACAAACAAGCCCCACTTTCATAATAATTTAATATCATAGAACTTTTTCTTATTTTTTATCATTTTATTTTGTCTAATTTAGGTTGAGAAGAATTGGGTATTGCACGAGAGATGGCAAAATATAAGCTAATTCGAAAACAAAAATCTCGTGGCTCCAAATGATAGTACTCCATTAATTAAATAATTAAGACTTAAAACATTATTTAGTGGCTGACACAGAGATTATGTCTAGTATTTTCTCTATCTCAATCTCAGTTTAATGTTTTTAGTTTGACTTTACATAAATATTAAAAAAAAGATAAATATTGTAATTATGATGAGAGAGAAAGTGGATAGAGAGTTATGTTGTGAGAATAACAAGTCTCTTTATTTATTTTATTTAATAATGCAACTAAAAATCTTAATTTGAGATATACTAAAAAAAAAATAAGAACTTTAAACTTAAACTTAAACTTAAACTGGATGGAGCAGATATAGTATAAAAGCATTATTGTAAATTAGTGGGAGGAAAGTGATGTTAAAATGGCAGTTAACGGTTAAGTGTCATTAGTCATTAAAAAGTTGTTAAAGAGGTATTTTCCTCTTATTTTAATGAATTAGTCAAAAGGAAAAAAGATTAACTCTTGCCCTACCATTCACTTCCATGTGAAAAGGCCAATCAATTCATTATGCAATAGAGAACTCTATTGATTTCGAACCGATAGAACCGATACAACGGGAGTTAATTTCAACACTGTAATGAATAAATCGGATAACAAATATAAGTAGTGTGCTATACACGATGTAAAAAGGATACAACACAATGTAAAAAAAAAAAAAAATCACATAATATAGTGGAGTTTTTATATAACGTTATTTGGTTTTTACATTACATTTTAATAAAAAAATGTATTTTTATATTCATTTATAATATTTTATATTGTGTAGTGAAAGAGATAACGTTTAATTTTGATTTCGCTGAAATACCGGAGAGAATCGCTCGCTGCTATAGCCAGAACTAGCAAAGAGCACCCACCATCTTAGAAGTAAAAAACTTGGTCAGTCTCAACAACTAAGAAATAAACATTTCCATTTTTGTAAAGGGTTCATTATTTTATTTTAATAAGATGTTTCATTTAAAATGTTTATTTTGCATAATTTACTGTTTCAGATTGTCTTTCAAATTAAAAATGAGCAATCATTACGAGAATCATGAAGTACACAATTTTTTATTTTGATATGTACAAAATTTATTAAAAGTCCATTTTTTAAACAAGGTAAAAAAGGAAACATCTCTATATATATAAAGAGAGGATTGTCAAAAGCCCGCCCAAAACAGGGGCATTTTAGTAATTTCACGCGGTGGCAAAATTGAAGTTTTAGTAACCTTGGATGACGTGGCGGGCGCCGATTGGAGCTGAGTCTGGCGCGTGACGTACACGCGCCAACAATAGCACGTGTACGCGTCTGTTTTTCTTTTTTTTTTTTTTTTCAACACGCCACGTGTCGACCTGCGATTGGCGGGTTTATTTCCAGATTTTCATTTTCCATCCCATTTTTTCGACCTCAATTATTTTATAAAAAAAAAAAAAAATTTTAAAAAAATTTTACACCAAAATTCATAATTTTTTTTCCTCTTTAATTAGAGACTAATTTCATTTAATTTGGACACAAAAAAAAATACTCTTTTTTAAACATAAATTTCTTAATTATCCTTTCTTTATTTTTCTTTTTAATTTTTCAATATCTTATTTGTGAAAATTAATTAAATGTGAATTATATTTTTTTTATTATAAATGATTATAATAATAATCATAATTTTACTAATATGAATATTAGTACTGCTTCATTTGACTCAAAAATTAATGTTTTTAATTTTAGTTCTTTCGTTTCAAAATTTGACATTAATTTTTTAAACATACTAAGTAATATTTTATAAAATATTCCTTGGGACCCATATAGTCATTTATTTTTTTACCCGAAGTAGTATTATTTTGTAAAAATTAATGTTTATAATGTTCGTGTCAGAAAATAAATATTAATTTTTGAGACAAGTAATTCATTGAGGCAAAGGAAGCAATTTTTTTTTGGATATAGAAAGTTGTATTAATTATGGGATGAAAGTAATATTCATTTTTGAATTGAATGAATTTTGTTTTGTAAAAAAATAGAAATTTTTTATATGTCCAAAAAAAATGAACATTGCTTCTTTCGTCTCAATGAACATTTTAAAAAATAATACTATTTTATTCGTCTAAAAAATTAATTTACTGTTTTGCGACGAAGACACTAACATTACAAACGTTAATTGCAGAGGCAAATTAAGTAGTATTATTTTTAAAAATATTTGCTCATTTTTTAATTGAATTATTTTTTTTGGCCAATATAACAATGTATTTGAAAATGTATAATGAAAAACTTTTACACCAAAAATCATAAAAAAAAATTATCTATACATATAGACTATTTTTATTTGATTTGGACACAGAAAAAAAAACCCCTCTTTTTTAAATATAAATTTCTTCTCTTAATTATACTTTGTTAATTTTCCTTTTTAATTTTTCAATATCTTTTTAGTGAAAATGATTTAATTGTGAAATAATTCTTTTAATGTTTATAATGTTCGTGTCTTCGTTTCAGAAAATAATTAATTTTTGAGACAAGTAATTCATTGAGGCAAATGAAGCAATTTTTTTTTTTTTGATGTAGAAAGTAGTATTAATTATGGGATAAAAGTAATATTCATTTTTGAATTGAAGGAATTTTTTTTTTGTAAAAAAGTAGAATTTTTTTATATGTCCAAAAAAAAATGAACATTGCTTCTTTCGTCTCAATGAACATTTTAAAAAATAATACTACTTTATTCGTCTAAAAAATTAATGTACTGTTTTCAGACAAAGACACTAACATTACAAACATTAATTGCAGAGGCGAATGAAGTAGTATTATTTTTAAAAACATTTGCTCATTTTTGAATTGAATTAATTTTCTTCGCCAATATAACAATGTATTTGAAAATGTATAATGAAAGACTTTTACACCAAAAATCATAAATTTTTATTATCTATAAATATAGACTATTTTTATTTTATTTTGACACATAAAAAAACCCCTCTTTTTTAAATATAAATTTCTTATCTTAATTATACTTTGTTAATTTTCCTTTTAAATTTTTCAATATCTTTTTAGTGAAAATGATTTAAGTGTGAAATATTTTTTTAGTTAAAAATGATAATAATAATTTTACTAAACATAAAAATGAAGATATAAAATAAATTAAAAGTGATAGTGTATAGGATGATGAGTTGGAAGGGTGTTGAATGTGGGTTATTGGGATGTGGTAATATGATTATTGGGTTTATTTTAGTTCGATACATCAAACAATTTATTTTATTTTAAAAAAAAAATCTTTGAAGCATAGTAAATAAAGTATTAATAAATTTGTCTACTTTTCTATTCGTCTCAAAAAAATTTGTACCTATAAAGACGAATACCGGGCTTGGAAATTATATTAGTTTGATTTATCAAACAATTTATTTAGTTCGATTTTTCTAAATAAAAGTGGTGGTTTATATGATTTTGATTTTTTTTCTCAAAATTAAATAAGTTAAATTGAAAATAAATATCATTATTATGTTCATGATGAGTTAATGTAAATAAATATGACATACTGTTTTCTAATTTTTATAATTCTATCGATACATCAAACAATTTATTTAATTTTTTTTAAAAAAAAATTCTTTGAAGCATAGTAAATAAAGTATTAATAAATTTGTCGATTTTTCTATTCGTCTCAAAAAATTGTATATTTATCAAGACGAATATCGGGCTTGAAAATTATTTTAGTTCGATACATCAAACACTTTATTTAGTTAGATTTTTCTAAATAAAAGTGGTGGGGTATAGGATTTTGATTTTTCTTCTCAAAATTAAATAAGTTAAATTGAAAATAAATATCATTATTATGTTCATGATTAGTTAATGTAAATAAATATGACATATTGTTTTCTAATTTCTATAATTTTTTCTTCTTATTTTTCTTTCTTTCAATATATGTACTTATATAGTATTGTTTTCTTTTATATTTGATGTTGGGCTTGGAAATAATGCTAAATTGAGATAGGTACTCATATTGATAATAGTCATACAATTACAATGGAGTACTAAATGGTTGCTTAACTTGCCATAACTATTTTCGCTTCGTTGGCTCCGTTCATATATATATATATAATATTATATATATAAATAATATTTTATATTTTTAAAATGTTTATTTAAAAAGTTAGATTTATTTTACATAACTAATGCACAATGATACTAATCAATTTGTTAAGAAATAATAATTTCAATTATTAATTTCGTAAAATAATTTGAAGCTGTGACTTTCCTATAAAAATATTTCTCTCATTTAGTCATTTTATTTCATTTTCGTCTTTTTAAGCATCAATAACTCCTCATCCATCGCACTGATGTAACACTATATTTATTTTGGTGATCTTTAATCTGATATTTGTAATGACAATATAATTTTTAAAGAATTGTTTTACGATGTATACAAATATCTCTATTTCCTTTCGTGTTTGTTTCGATTTCGATCAGTTATTCGTTAGTAACTGACCGTGCATCGCACGGGGGTCACACTAGTTCGTTTTAAAAAGAGTACTTATCAACTTCTAACAATTGAAAATGAATTCACTTAGAAAAAAATAAAGTTTTAACTTTCCATTTTAATCCTTTTTTTATACTCCCTCCGACTCATTCGAAATGACACAAATTTTCTTTTTGAACGTCCCATTTGAAAGAGCACAACCCAAAAATGAAAAGTTTTTTATTACTTTTTATTTGTGGGACCCACTTGTCATATTCTCATAATAAATACTCCCTCCATCCCACGTGAATACAAACTTATTTCCTTTTTGGTCCGTCCACGTGAATACAAACTGTCCAAAATGGAAATAAATTTATTATTTTATATTCACCCTACCCCACCCACTCATTCTCTCTCTTCATTTCCTACCACACAATTTATTCAACCAACTCCACTCATTCTCTCTCTTCATTTTCTACCATACATTTTCATTATCTTAATAATACTTCTTAATTATTGTGCCCAAAAAATTGGTTTGTAATC
Source organism: Adenophora triphylla var. japonica (assembly GCA_022495995.1). Classification (NCBI taxonomy): domain Eukaryota; kingdom Viridiplantae; phylum Streptophyta; class Magnoliopsida; order Asterales; family Campanulaceae; genus Adenophora; species Adenophora triphylla. The sequence goes on from JAFEMH010003129.1 coordinate 246,649, forward strand.
ACATGGGACGGAGGGAGTATTTACTAACTACTCCCTCCGTCCCGCTAATATTAGCACACTTTCCTTTTTGGGCGTCCCGCTAATATCCGCACACTCCCAAAAAGGAAACTTTATATTAATAAAATATTTACCCAACCCCACTCATTCTCTCTCCTACATTATTTTAATACTCACAACACCATTATAATTTATTACACCCTCCACTCATTCTCTCTCCACTCATTCTTTTACACTCACAACATTTTATTAAAATATCATATTCCTTAATTCCCGCGCAAACAGTGTTTGTGCTAATACTAATGGGACGGAGGGAGTATTCCTTATCTTCATTTTTTCTTTCCTACATCACCTTTCACTCACAACATTTATTTCACTATATATTTTTTCTCTTTCCTATATCACTTTTCTTAATTCTCGTGCAAGTCACATACTTTGCCCTTTCAAACGGAACGGAGGGAGTATATTTTATGATTTCCCTCTTAAACCGGCCATTTTTGAGTAATGTATTTGAAGAAGGGAAAGAAAGAATAAGGAAGAATAGACTGGGGGTAGTTCTAACGGTAAGGAGATAATGGATGATAAAAGAGTTTTTGTGTTTGATAGGTGGGAAAGCAACTTGGTGACAAGCGATGTTATTTCTGCTGAACGTTTTATTTGAATCCAATCACCAAATTGATTACTGAGATTAAATTCGAATTTTCTTATTTATGCATCTTGGGGGTGAGTTTATGGACCTTAGGACTATAAGAGCCTATAAGTCGATGCATAGTTATAAAAAAATTTAAAAAATAAATAAAGAAAATAAAGAAAAGGAAGAAGCCAAGGATAATTTACTAATTTTAGGTTTTGTTTGTTTGAGGGAAAATATTTTTTGAAAAATATTTTTCCCACTTCTATAAGTAAAATGACTTACAAATTTTTTCTAATTAAAATATTTTTCGAAAAATGTTAATTAAATACATGAAAATATTTTTCGAGAAAACATTTTCTTTACAAAATATCCGAAAACATATTATATCATTTTTCGAAAAATATTTTCATTTTACGAAAAATATTTTACAAAAAAATTATTTTTCGAAGGTTATTTTAAGTAAAAGAGGGCGAACCTTGACGCAACGGTTAAGTTGCTCTTTTGGTGACCATAAGATCATGGGTTCGAACCTTGGCGAACAGCCTCTTAACAAGTGTCAGGGAAGGAGACTCTAACAAATAGTTTCCTTTCTCAACCTCCGCTTAACGGGGAGAGCTTGATGCACCTAAATTTGCCCTTTTTTATTTTTTTTTATTTTAAGTAAGAGTTGGTCTTATAAAAAACTAGCTTTTTCTTAAGATAAGGAAAAACGTGTTTTCCAAAGCACTGTTCAAAATAAACGGTGGCAATTTTGTAATTACTGGCAACCATGTTCAAAATAAACGGTGACATTTTTGTAATTACTGGCAACCATGATAAATGACAGTCTTAATATTACAAATGACCAGTGATTTCATACTGGCATTTTATAAACATGAAACTGGCACTTTTTACACGGGCACTTTTAAATACATGAACTGACACTCTTCACACTGGCACTCTGTTACACTAACACTGGCACTTTGTTACACTAATATTTTTGCTGGCTCTCAAAAATACAAGCACTGGCATTCAAAAATACATGGACTGGCATTTGAAAACACATTTACTGGCACTCAAAAATGCATATACTGGCACTCAAAAATACTGATAATTATTTTTGCTGATATTCAAAAAAACATTAACTGGCATTCAAAAAAACATGGACTGACATTCAAAATTACAAGAACTGGCATTCAAAAAATACATTGACACTCAGTTACACACTTACTAGCACTCTATTATACACTAACTGGCATTCCAAAATACATAGACTGGCACTCCAAAACACATACACTGGCATCTAATTACCCAGTCCATCAATGCATCAAATTCTCAAACTGGTACTCAAATTAACATGTACTGGCACTCGAAAAAACATAGACTGGCATTCAAAATCAATTAAACTGGGCATTCAAAATCAAACAATCCTCAAAATTCCAATTTATCAATCCTCTTTGTTCAAGAAAATTTGAATTGCCTTCTTCTTTGTATGTAGTGGAGAGGGATTAGGTTGCCGTCGGTTGATGTTGTTGAGGCGCGGTGGTGGGCAATTGCTCCGGTGAAGGAGCGATTGAATGAAATTAGATTAGTGAGGAAGGTGTTGTTCCGGTTGATTCAATGGAAGAGAGTCGGTGAGGGATTTGGTGAAGGTGGTTGATTGGCTGGAGAAGGAGAGCTAGGTTAGGGAGCTTAGGTTTGGTGTTGTCGCCGGTGGAAGAAGCTAGGTTGAGGGATGAAGGGAGCCGGCGGCAATGGAATCTAAGTTTACGTATAGAGAGAGAGAGGGAGGGATTACGGATAGAGAGAGAAAGGGTGAGAGGAGTCTGTATATGTTGTGGGTGAGATTTTGTGAGAGAAGAGGGATTACGGTCCCCGTTATTTAAAACACATTTTTTGTTAAGTTAACAAAAAATGCATTTTTTATAAATTTTTGGCTTAAGTAAAACAAACGAAAATTTATATTCAGGAGAAATCTACTGAATTCCGTTTTGGAAGTTATCGGCGTCGCTAGAAGTCTAGAACCATCGGCCAGTTTCATTTTAAATTTCTACACCCTTTTTTTGACTTTGACATTGATTTTCACAACTAGTGTCGGCCCATGGTCAGTGTAAAAGTACAACTAATTAAATTGGGTAAAAGTAGCAGAGAGACTCAAGTATGAGTATAAATTGAACTGAGAGTTAGTGACAAACTACTCCCTCCGACCCGTTGATTGGTTTATCATTTTAAGCATGACACGTAAATTAAGAAAAAAATTAAGTAAAAAAAGTGTTGTGAGTGTAAAAATAAAATAGGAAAGAGAATGAGTGGAGAGAATAATACAAATACAACTAATTAAATTGGGCAAAAGTAGTAGAGAGACTCAAGTATGAGTATAAATTGAACTGAGAGTTAGTAACAAACTACTCCCTCCGTCCCGTTAGATAGGTTCACCATTTTGAGTATGATACGCAAATTAAAAAAAAAGTAAGTGAAGAAAGTGTTGTGAGTGTAAAAGTAAAATAGGAGAGAGAATGAATGGAGGGAATAGTAAATTTGAAAAGTGTTGTGAGTATAAAAGTGAAATAGGAGAGAGAATGAGTGGGTGGAATAGTAAAGATTCTTTGCCATTTTAGAAAAGATAAAAATTTTAACGAAACACCCGTTTTGATAAAAAGTAAAACTATCAATGGAACAGAGGAAATATATATAAGACTTGTATTGAAAATTTCATCTTAAAAATCAATTGATGATAAAAAGGGCAACTTCTCAAATCTATATAATGGTCTATGTTCCTCTATTTAATAAATCTGTGATAATTGTCAAACAAGCTTGATTTAATCATTATAATAATTATCTAAAAAATGTTATTAATAATATCTATAATATATTGATGTATCAATATTTTTTTTAAAAAAAATAATTAAAATAACAAAATTAATCTAAATTTATTGATCAAAATATATTTATATCAATAACTAAAAATTAGTAAGATTATTTCGGGATGGGGGTAGTAGTACTTCATATGTCCTCCCGTTCTATTTATATTAGCTCCATTAATTAATTGTAACGCAGCTAGGATTGTGTTTCCTTTTTCCTTTGGGTTTCTTATTTTCTTATTTGATGTTTCCTTTTTCCTTTGGGTTTCTTATTTCCTTATTTGATGTTTCCTTTTTCCTTTGGGTTTCTTATTTGCTTAGAGTTTCCTTTTGACTACAACTCTTTTGTAATCTCATATAAATCCTTCCTCCATGTGAGAAGAATAACAAGAGAAATTATTATCCCAATTTAAATTTCTACATGGTATCAGAGCTAGCATACACAAGCTTTTGATAGATGGCGGAACAAGCACCACCTACGGTGGTGGTGATGGAAGACCTCCTCCGATTTTGAAGATTGAATCTGACTCTCCTTTCTACCTAGGTCCCCAAGATCGACCTGGTGATTTCATAACTCCTACTCGCTTCCGTGGTGATAACTATGATGATTGGGTGGCGATATACGGAGCCGCTCTTGAGGCTAGACGCAAATTCGGCTTCTTGGATGGATCTATTCCATCCGCCGTTTCTCCTTGCACCGAGTTAAATTGGAATACTATTCATGCTCTGTTGGTATCATGGCTCATGAACACTATTGATCCCGAGGTTAAGAGCACGCTGCCCAAGTATAGGGATGCTAGGCGTTTGTGGGATTCTCTCAAATCTCGATATGCGTTGGTGGATGGACCTCGCATTCAACAACCGAAGATGTCAATAGCACGATGTGAGCCGACCAAGACCATTACGCCTTTGTGTATTTCGGTAAGTTGACTGGATTGTGGGAATCTACGCACAATTACGAGCCGCTTATAGATTGTTCTTCTTCTTTGCGACAACTGCACAATGAGGACAGAAGCACGCGGCACGAAGGGAGACCGGCAAGCTTCATGAATTTCTTATGGGTTTAAATTCTGAATACTATGCCCCATTTCTCGTCGTTCTCTTACCGGGTGGCTCGTTTTTCTCGGGCATTCCCCCATATCTTGGAAGACTAAGAAACAATCTACTGTTTCTCGTTCTTCCGCTGAGGCTGAATACCGCGCCATGGCAGCTCTTACATGCGAGCTTAAATGGCTGAAGGGTTTATTGTTGAGCATGGGTGTCCATCATCCCAAGGCTATTCCCATTTTCTCAGGACAGGAATCGGCTCTTCACATTGCCAAGAATCCTGTTTATCATGAGCGCACCAAGCATATTGAGGTAGATTGTCATTTTGTCCGTGACGCTATCTCCAATGGTCTTATTGCCCCTTCTTATGTTCCAACGAAAACTCAGTTAGCTGACATATTTACTAAAGCTCTCGGGAAGCAACAGTTTGATGTTTTACTTAGCAAGTTGGGCATTCTTGATCCTCACGCTCCAACTTGAGGGAGGGTGTAACGCAGCTAGGATTGTGTTTCCTTTTTCCTTTGGGTTTCTTATTTCCTTATTTGATGTTTCCTTTTTCCTTTGGGTTTCTTATTTCCTTATTTGATATTTCCTTTTTCCTTTGGGTTTCTTATTTGCTTAGAGTTTCCTTTTGACTACAACTCTTTTGTAATCTCATATAAATTCTTCCTCCATGTGAGAAGAATAATAAGAGAAATTATTATCCCAATTTAAATTTCTACATTAATACAAGTGAATTTTAACTAAATATTATTTTTAATATAATTATTCTAATAAAACTTTAAACATTATTATTGATAAATCATCAAATATTTTATTAATAACTTTAAATTTTTATATAAATTACTAAATTAACATAAATATTTTATCAAATATCAGTTGTGTTAACCAATGTGATCAATGTAAATGGGATGAGGAAGTATTACTCTTTCCGGTAATAGCATTTTTTTTTTTGTAAAATTATTTATCTTTCAAGTTAATTTATTAATTAATTTGTTAAAATAAAATATATATTTTTGTTAAAATATGTAGAGACGGTGTTTAGAATAGTAATCTAAATTACAAGAAAGAATACTAAGTATCTTCATTTCATTAAGGTAGGGGTGTGCTCGGTTCGGTTTGGTTCGATTTTAGGCTAAAATCGAAATTGAACCGAAAGATATCGATTTTTGTATTTTAAAATCATTAAGCTTCGGTTTTATTCGATTCCATTTGGTGTCGATTTGGTTCGGTGTCGTTCGATTTCAACAAGACGAGAAGAACATGCATATATTGATGGTTGGATTATGATAGATACATTAAGCAAGATGAAATTTATTAATCCCTTATTAACAAAGCAATATGAGAAGATGCAATACTAAAGTACTTAAGATTTTCATGACAAATTTAAGTATTCCACCTGCCGCTATAAATAACAGTTAAACTACCGTAAGCATAATTTTAACTCCAAAGCAAGATGAGAAGATGAAAGTTATATATATATTAAAATGACACGTCGTTTTAATAATATCGGTTTGGTTCGGTTTTATCGGCTCGATTTTTCATTTAAAACCAAAACCGAAATCGAAAGTTTCGATTTTTAAATGGTTAAAACCATTAACATTTCGATTTTGTCGATATCGGTTTTTTCATCCGATTTTCTCGGTTTCGATCCAATTTTTTCGATTTTTCGATTTTGTTGCACAGCCCTACATTAAGGCAATTTTTAACTCTATTTGTACTTTTTAGTACAATGCCAATTTGACCGCAGCCAAAAGGTACTAATCTTATTAAAGTACAAGGTTGAACCTTAATAATAAGATGGTATTAGAGTTTGGTCCATTACACGTGCAAGTTTAATGGTTCATGATGTTATTTTGCGTCACCCGATTAATAAGTACATGTTATAAGATTTGGCCAAGTACGCTACACGTGAGGGACGTATTAGAGATATTATCCCAAATCAAAAATTGACAAATCTTGCTATCATATATAAAGATTATAAGTCACTCTTGTTATCAACCATTATAGATTATAAAGTAATAAAGAAAACCATAACCTCGTACTTAAATATTAATTCAGCCCTTGATGCGGCATTACACTATGATAATACTACAAGTATCAGCAACCAATTTTTGCCAAAAAACATGTGAAATAAATTAATAATAATATAGAAACTCAACTTGCAACAAATTGAGACTACTTTTCTTAATCAATCTCTTTCGCATAAAGGTCCATACTATATTGCATTTAGGGATAGCAACATCTCGAATTCGGTCGGGTCATTCCAATCCGAATCTTAAATTAATTGATTCAAACCCCATTTGATTTTGAGACACAAAAATCCGTAATCGTTCTGATTCGATTCGACTTATATTAAAATTTTATTTTTTCTTCTAAATTTGTTTGAGCCAAATTTATTTTTAAGTTTAATGTTGTGGGTCGGATTAAGTCAGATTTCAGTCGGATTGGTAGCATAATACGAACCCAATCAAATTTTAAAAATTGCAAATCAATCCTGATTTTTTTCAGATCAGATCGCTTTCGATACGATTCGGATCGAGTTCGATCAAATTATCATCCCTAACTGCAATATACGGGCTCGTTTGATAGGCCGATAGGATTAGAATGTATTAATAGGGAGGAGGTTATTAATCCAGGGATTAATAATATCACCCTTTTTTTAGGATAAATAAGAAGAGGATAAGAGGTGTTCAGATGCTTATCTGGGTTATACTTTGAATAATTACTACGGTTGCTTTTAATCTACCAAACATACTTTTATTGTACTAATAATCCTATCCGGTCATTTATCGATCTACCAAACGGTCCCTACGTGGATTAAGAAATACTAATATAATAAGAGGAAAGAGAATAAGTGGAGGAAATATTGTGAGTATGAAAAGTAAAATAGGAAAGAGAATGAGTGGGAGAAACAGTAAGAGGATTGTTGTTGTAATTATAATAAGTGGATCTCATTAAATATAAAATTAATAATCTATTTGTTTCACTACAATCTTCCAGTTTACTGTTTGCACAAGAATTAAGAAAAAATGTAATGAAATAAGTGTTGTAAGTATGAAAAGTAAAGTAGAAAAGGAAAATAGGATAAAAAATAATAATTAAATTATTGTGAGTATAACATGTGAGTTCCATTAATATAAAAGTAATAAAATATTTTCATTTTAGGAAGTGTATAGTTTGTAATAGGACGTTCAATGAGAAAAATGCAGTTTGTAGTGGGGGAAGGAGTGAATATGAACTTGATATTTTGTGACGTTTTAAATCGAGTGAAACGAATTAAATAACAAATTATCGTAACTCACTCGAATATTTTGAAATGTTTTAAATCTAGTGAAACTAATTAAATGACAAATTATCATAATAATTCGGGATAGGATAGAGGGACCATTTAAGTGGTGTAAAGAGGTATGTATGCTGCAACATGGCCACTTATGTAGTGTCAAAAGGATAAATGAAATAAAACAGCTAAGCAGAATCCTCACTTTTTACAATAATGTGAGTCCACGAACAAATAGCTTCTGCTTTCTTTCTGATCTAGTTGTCCCTACAAACTTTCATACTCCCTCCGTCCACTTACATATTTCACACTTTTTATTTTGGACGTCTAATTACATAATTCACACTTTGTTTCTTTATCCAAAATGAAAAGTTTTTATTATTAAAAAATTAATCCTACCCCACTCATTCTCTCTCCTACATTATTTTAATACTCACAACACTATTATAATTTACTATTCCCTCCACTCATTCTCTCTCTTATTTTATTTTTACACTCACAATATTTATATCATTATTTTTTTCCTTAATCCACGCATGAACAGTAACTGTGAACAAGTGGACGGAGGGAGTATATGGATATGGATGGTTACTAGGTTTAAGTCTCACATGTTCGATAGGGGAACAGTTTAATTTTATTAATATGATAAAAGACTGAAATGGGATAAATAATTCTTCAATAAGTATATCCCTAAACAAATGTCAGACATTCAATAAGCTTTTGAATTAATTAAAAATCGATACAAGGCATACCCAGTTATTAATTTTTTTTTTATCTAATCGAAGAATTATTATTTATTTAACACAAGGGGTGATATTATTAACGGAGATTATTAGCATCGAAAAAAAAATAATCATGCTTATTCTTATCTTGCTACCAACCTATTCCATAATTTATTTCAACTTATAAAGCAAGTCCCACCAACAGTTCCAAGTCCCCACCCTTGCCCCCCAATTTAGCTGGGCATCCCCCTGTGACCCTGTCATAACTATTTTAACTTATTTCTCAACAATCATCTCAATAGTCATTTACAGGAAAAAAAAAAGACAGGTTGTTACAGTTTTGGGTAACTGGGTAAGTGATAGAGCAACATGAACAAAATTGTGAACCAAAAAGCTCAAAAGTCAAGCCCTTTTATCAGAATAAACATCCAATAAGTCAATATTTCTTCAGACTTCCTACACTCTGATCTCTCTCTATAAGATAACACCTGTTTTGGCATCCGAAACAGAATAAAGTATACAGAATAGAAGAAACCCTAATAACTCACTTTACGAGAGTACCAGATCCGAGGAAGAAGTACTAACATCTAACTACGAGAGAATGATCTTATGTAAGTTATCAATAATCACCCATGCCGCCCATTCCAGGGTTCATTGGCATCTCCTTCTCGTCCTTTGGTAGTTCAACAACAACAGCTTCTGTTGTAGTCAACAGAGAAGAGACACTACAGAAAAACAAGAAAATCACATAAGAGACTGAATAGGGTATGGGAAAATGAGAAAATGATATGGAACGGGAAAAAACATTGCGGAAATAAACTTACCTAGCGGCATCTACCAAGGCCGTTCTGATGACCTTCAAAGGATCGATGATACCCGCTTCAACCATGTTTACATATAGACCTATTTGAACAAGTGGGAATATAGGCATTTAATAAATTGTGACCTTGTGTCTGTGTGCCCTGTATGTGCGCGAGTGTGCATATATTGACCAATTAGAACAAGTGAATGCAAGGCCATTTGGTAAAGTTTCTACCAAGAGTAAGAGTAAGAGTAAGAGTGAGTGTGAGTGTGTGCAGTGGACCTACGCCTAGCTATATGGGTGCAAGTGCACCCACATGATCAAACAGTTCGTTTAGTTCAGTGGGTAATACGCTAGGCTTTTAACCTAGTGGTTGTGGGTTAGAGTCCCACAAGAATGAGAGAGAGAGCGAGAGAGACCTTTGGCTGCATCATATCCAAGGTCATAATCATCCTGCTCCAGTAACTTGCCAACAACAACAGCTCCTTCAACCCCAGCATTGCAAGCAATTGTATGTACCGGTGCCTTCAAGTTTGAGGAAACAAAACAAGTGAACTTAAAGAACAAGGTACTTTACTAGCAATAACCACAAACACATATGACCCTCCAAGAAAAAACAGCAAGATCAGTAATAAGCTAAAACAGCATGCCAATACCTTGAGAGCATTCTGGATAATTTGAACACCAATCTTCTGGTCAAAATTGGCAGTCTGCAGCTTGTCTAGTTCCTTCGAAGCGTAAAGAAGAGCAACACCACCACCTATACTCGAAAAAAGTTATTAAGATTTAAGGAAAAATGGATTCAATTATTATGTTATTGTTTGCAAAGATAAAATCAATTAGCTTGAATACCTGGTACGATTCCTTCCTCTACTGCTGCCTTTGTAGCATTTAAAGCATCTGTGACTCTATCCTTCTTCTCACCGACCTCAGCTTCGCTAGCTCCCCCGATCTGGCATAGGAAAATAAACCATTTATCATTTTAAATTACCAATGCTGGCAATGCATATATTTGAAGATCCAACCAAAAATGAGTAAAGATTAATCTAATCAAGTACATCAAGCAAATACTGACAGACCTTCAAGACAGCAACGCCACCAGAAAGCTTAGCAAGTCTCTCTTGAAGCTTTTCCTTGTCATAGTCAGAAGTGCTCAATTCGATTGTTGATCGTAACTGCTCGCATCTTTCTTCAATGGATTTCTTGTCACCAGCTCCATCAAGAACAACTGTGTCATCCTTTGATATGGTAACCTAGAAAAAATTGCAGAGCCAAGAGTATAATCAGTTAATAGAAATAGATTGCTTCAATGTTACGGCGCTAGGAGAAAGAAAAACAAAGTTTACCTTTTTACAAGTGCCGAGCAGTTCTGGTCCAACCTTTTCCAGGTTCAGGCCAAGCTCTTCAGTTATGACCTACAATCAATTTGAAAGAATTAAAGCGTTAAAGCATACCAAGTAATAACAATAGAAGACATAAAGAATGAAAGAAGGGAGAATTTCATAGACTAAATAATTGACAAGTGGAACCTACCTCACCACCAGTAAGAATCGCAAGGTCCTGCAAATTTGACTTCCTGTTCTCTCCAAATCCAGGAGCTTTGATCGCACAAACCTACAAAACACAGATGCTTATTAGCTCAAGTTTCAAGATATTTAACCAATAAATAAAATAATTCACGTCACTAGCAATATGAAAGATACCTTAATCCCAGCTCGAAGCTTGTTGAGAATGAGAGTGGCTAGTGCTTCACTTTCAATATCTTCAGCAACAATAAGTAGAGGTCGGTTCTTCTGCAAATACAATATATAATTGTTGAGACCACTCAAAATCCATGAAACCCTTTGTGCAGAATGCACATTGGTTACTTACCTTCAAAGCCAACTCTAGGACTTTAACAATAGAGTTCAAGCTAGATATCTTTTTCTCATGGATCAAAATGAGAGGATCATCTAGTTCCTGCAGAGACAGTGAGAGGGAGGAGAGATAGTCAATAAACCACTACATGAAGAAACTCGTAGTAGGAAAACAAATAAACAGAAATCGTTGGGCAGCAAGGAGAATCTCAACCAAAGGCAAAATATCTTACACATTTCTGAGTCTTTGTATTAGTGATGAAGTAAGGGGATATATAGCCTCTGTCCAGCTTCATTCCCTCAACTACTTCAAGTTCATTTTCCAAAGTTTTTCCATCCTGCAAAAATAAGAGGACAAACAAAGAAAAGAGAATGAACATAAGTCGCATCGAAATCCAGAACAATTAAAATAAAGGAAAGAGGCTCACATCTCCGCAGTTTACTATAAAATTAATTATATATGCATTCATAAAGTTAAGAATGGTGAAAAGAATACGAATAGAAAGCTCTTGATAGGATAGGAGAGTCAATAGATCGCTACATCCTTTAGCTATTGTGGAGTTAAGTACCTCAAAGGTCACTGACATATAGACCTTTTTACGTATTAGTCCTTGTTTTGTTTTTGTGTACGATTTCGTCCTTGACCTACCTATTTAATATTCCATGTCATCCTTCCGTCCAAAACTCTGTTAAAATTGCATGTGGCACTGTGACATCATTAAAATGCTGATTTGGCAACACAGATGGTAAAAAAATGTTGATGATGCAAAACTGAGAGGGGGTAAAAGTGTAAAATATTAAACTATAGACCCTAAAAATAAATCACAAATGTATATAGGCCTAAAAGATCAATAGTTTTTAATAGAAAAACAGATTATTATTATTATTATTATTTGAATGTAAAACAGATATTTTATCAAATACTTATTATAGTAAGTAATGTTTTTATATGCATTAAGATATGAAACTTTTTTCTCCACAAATAGTTATTTTTACTCGATTAAAAATAAATGCTTTAGTTGATTAATTTTTTTCCTTTTAAAAATAATTTCAATATTTATATTCTTAGTAATTAAAATTATATAGGAGTATTGAGTTTATTTATTATTTATTTTTCTATTAATTTTACTAATATAGGTATTGTAATAAGTTTTTCCACTAATTTGTTTTTTTTTTCTTCAATCAAAGAACAACAAAAAAATACTATTATCTCCATCCCATATCTCCGTTCCAAATCAAATTTAAAATTTGATCTTTGATGAAAAGTGAATTTGTAATTTTTTATTTGTCCTTCAATTTGGGACGGGAGTAATTTTTTTATTTTTATTTTTGTCCTTACACTTCATCAAAATCAAAATAGCCTACCATCACTGCAAATTGTCCCACCATCATCAACTACTGCCTCATCACCGCCACAACTCCATCACCACAGTTGCAGCACAGATAAATGCAAGACAAAATTGAAATTTCAGAAATCGCCTAACTAGATTTCAATTCAAACATATAAACAATCTAGATCATAGTTGTCAGAGGCGCGAGGCGCCAAACAGGCGATAGGTCCAAATTTGAGGCGAGAGGCGAGGCGCTAAAAAGGCGCGAAAAAGGCGCTCACGGAAAAAAAATTCAGGAAAAATACATAAAATACATATAACTTAACAAATATCAACAAAACATGTTATAAGTGAGCATAATACATGAAACTAAGTTCTAACATAATATCAATAACACAAATTATGCATTCATAGTTGAAATTCCAATGCATTAGATGAACTTAACTAAAAATTCAAACAAGAAAATAAATAGTTATCAAAGCAAATGAAAACAACGTCGTGAAAATCAAAAGAGAACTAAAGTCATGGAATGTAATAAGCAACAACTAAGAACAAGCTAACAACGGATTACATTTTTAAATCCTCCAACAATGTGTTGTTTCGCCCTACAAATACCTCCCGAGAATTTTTTATCACAAAAAATACAAGTTGTGGAATTGGTGTTTTTGGGATCTTCCAATTTTACGTACTTCCAAGCTGGATCCTTTCGACCACCACTACTACTTGAGGGGGCTGACATTTCTAAGAATTAAGAAAGAACACAAATAATGAGAGAAAAGTCGAAGCCTGATGAACAGGCTGAAGAAAAGAGAGACTGAAGAAAAGAAAAAGAGAAAACAGAAAATCGAACATAAAGAAAAGAGAGAAGAGTTTACTTGGTCTGATGAAGAAGACGAAGTCGAAGCCTGAAGAAGACGACGTCGAAGTCGAAGCCTGATGAAGAAGACGACGTCGCAACTCGCGTCGCTACCTAGGGCTCGTCGTTGCGTCGATTGCTGCCTATCGTTGCGTCGATTTGGACCGAATGAAGTTTTGGGTTAATTTAGGGTTTATTTTGTATTTATACTAAAATTAAACTACGTCGTTTTACACTTGGACCGGTCAAAAAAAATTAAAAAAAAAAATGAGCGCCTTATTGGAATTTTTAGCGCCTCTCGCCTAAACAAAAGGCGCCAAAGGCGGCGACTTTCCCACGCCTCCTGCACATCGCCTCGCCCACCCTCCTTGAGTCGCCAATGCCTCGCCTCGCCTCGCCTCTCGCCTGAGGCGCCAAAGGCGCTCGCCTTTAACAACTATGATCTAGATCCCATCATACCAAAAAGGATTCCAAGATCTCATTCACTCCAATGAATGCAAGGAAAAATCGAAAGAAAGAAACAAAAGCTTCTGCATATCTAGGTTTTGGAGGACGCCATGAGAGGGAGTTGCAGTAGAGGGGACGGGGCAGATGAACAATAAGAGAGAAAGGGATAGAGACGTCTTCGGAGATGGAGGAAGACGCTAGAGACAAGTAGTGATGAAGGTTATAAAGGAGCGGGTGGGGATGGAGGTTATTGACCAGTGAACGATGTGGAGACGATTTAGGGCAATGGGAGTGGCCGGAATGGTGGCGGCGTGTGATGGACGGTTGAGGTTGAAGTTGCTCCAGCAATATGAAGGTGGAGGCGTGTCCATTGCCGTAGCCGGAGAAGACGGTCGGAGTAAGGAAAGGGGAAGGGTGCGGCTGGGGAGGAAGTGGGTGGGGGCGGCACATATAGGAGGGAAAGAACTAATTGTTTCTGATCTTAAAAGTGGGATAGATTTAGGGTTATTTATGATTTAGGGTTAATATTGTCTCTTTAGCCCTTCATGTTTATGAGAATTCAGGTTAATACTATAATTTCTGACACTTTCACCCTTTTTTTTCACATCAGCAAATTTGTTACATAGGACAATTAGTCAGCGCCATATAAGCAAAAAATATGACGTCATCATGCCACATGCAATTTTAATGGAGTTTTGGACGGAACATGGATGGAAGGATGACATGGAATATTAAATTAGTAGGTTAAGGACGAAATCATACACAAAAACAAGATAGGGACTAATACATAAAAAGGTCTATAGGTCAGTGACCTTTGAGGTACTTAACTCAGCTATTGTGTATTGGTAGAAGCTTTGGAACACAAGCATCTGATAGCAATCAAGACAATAAACGAAAACTTACGGCAATGGTGATGACACCCTCCTTGCCAACTTTCTCCATTGCCTTGGCAATAAGCTCACCAATTTCTCTTTCGCCATTTGCTGATATGGTTCCAACCTTTTTAAACACATAATGAATGAGAAGCATCGTTAGTACTCTCAAATAACTGACAGAAAACAAACAGGGTATAGCATACAACACAAACCTGTGCTATTTCTTCAGATGTGCTGATCATCCGAGCTCTACTCTTCAAGTTTGTCACAACAGCATCAACAGCCATGGTGATCCCACGTCTCAGATCCATAGCATTCATTCCAGCTGCAACTGACTTGCACCCCTCAGAATATATTGCACGTGTGAGCACAGTTGCACATGTGGTACCTGAAAATCATCACCACAGCTTCATATAAGCATTCAATACTGGCACTAAAATATATTTTTCAAAAGAAACATATCAATGATTATATCAAAGAATTATGTACTCACCATCACCAGCGATATCATTTGTAGCATTGGCAACCTGCTTTACAAGGCTAGCACCAAGATTCTTGACTCTATCCTTAAATTCAATGCTCTTTGCCACTGTGACACCATCCTTTGTCACCTTAGGAGCTCCATAACTTTGTTCCAATACAACATTTCGTCCCTATGAAAAGGCCAACACCAAAATCCGCAACAATAACGAAAAAATTATCCAACTGTACCTAGGATCACTGAAAGGAAATAGCATGATAAATTCCTCCCCCATGGCACATTATCGTTTACACTAAGCCATCCAGATCATCCACAAATAATAAACCCCAACCTTAGCTCTGGGCCTTAAATCATAACTAAACCATCTACTCTAGAGAGTCCAAGTTCATTGATGACAAGTTTCAGCATGCTTGATTCTTAATAAATAGTACACCCCAAATTTGAAAGAGGGCCACTCATACTCCCAACAAGAAGACTAATTTTGTGTATGAGCACCCAATAAGGTTAACGAGAAGACATTACAAAATAGAGATAGATTTTTATATTCTACTGATAGGTGATTAACACTGCAACATGGCAAATTACAGGCTTTAAACACAGAACTCTGATTCTATCCCAAGACACAGTAGAAAATTCACCGCTCAAATGATATAGCAACACACGTTGATTCCATCAAATTTTACAACCCAATAATGTTAACGAGAAGCCATTACAATCTAGAGATAGATTTTTACATTCTACTGATAGGTGATTAACACTGCAACATGGCAAATTACAGGCTTTAAACACAGAACTCTGATTCTATCCCAAGACACAGTAGAAAATTCACCGCTCAAATGATATAGCAACACACGTTGATTCCATCAAATTTTACAACCCAATAGATAGCCAAAGCAGGTAAGGCATTGAGAGAGGTGAAGTGCATTATATATCAATCTACTCCAAGGCAGTTGTGATCGCAATCACTATAAATTATTTTAAGCTGATCCATCAAATCACATACTCATAATGAGATGGCATTATAGCTTACTTAAAAATCCACACTTATAGTTGTTTTCAGATATCTTAGCATAATAAGTAATGACAAAGAATTACATAATTCAACCAAGGAAACGTCGTATCTTCAAGCAATAATAACCATAATCACAACGAAATTTAACTTACTTTTGGCCCCATAGTCACTTTAACGGCATCAGCAAGCTCTTCGACACCCCTAAGCATCAAAGCTCTCGCTTCCACACCAAACTTGATGTCTTTTGCCGCATAATTCCTACTCCAAGCCAACCTACTACCAATCTGATCCACAACCAAATGGCAAGAAACATTTCAAATAAATTAAACAGATCAAATCCACCTAAAGAAAAAACGAATCAAAACATCACAAGCTCCATACGCACCTGCTGAGTATTATTCCTAGCGATCCTACAATTCATTCAAACAGAAAATTGACTCAGTCATTAATCATGAAATTCTGCTTCATGTGAGCAAAGCTGAAAATGATAATTATCTTACCGGGCTTTGGATGCGAGACTGGCAGCGAATCGGTACATTTTCAGAGAGAGAGAAAGTTGAGATTTGTGATGAGCTTGGGTGTTGCAGAAGGTTGTTCTCCAAGCAAAATAGGAGAAAGGCAATAAAAATGGGGAGAGGGAAGGGTCTAGAAGAAGCCTGCGTATTAGGGTTTAGGGTTTTTCCGTTTAGGTGGCTTTTCTTCAGTAACCACCAGTCCACAAATACATGAACCGGGATACGGGTTTTGTTTTCGGGTAGGCCTTTTCAGCTCATTGGATTTTTGTTTACAATTTAACTGGGCCTGAATTCTTCCTTTTGCGCATCTCGTAAGTATCATATTTTTCGTACTTCAACTAGTTTACATTTTACCATTTCGTCCTTTAAGTATTTTTTTTACTTTAACGATCCTTAACCTATTGTTTTATTGTTTTATGGCATCATTCCGTCAATGAGACGTTAATTTTCCCCGTTACATTGCTGACATGACATGATGACTCATTATTTTCGTTTATTGGCAAAGTTATTGCGTAGTTGACATATACTCCCTCCGTCTCGGGTTAAGCTTCACCATTTTGATGAAGCACGCAAATTAAGAAAGCAATATATATATTCAAAAATAATGGAAGTGGGAGAAGGGTCGTGAGAGGAAAGAAGTGAGTGAATATGACAAGTGGAACTCATAATTTAAATGTGTGAGAGAGAAAAGTTAGTGGGTATAATAGGATATTAATAAATTTTTTCTATTTTAGGAAAGATGAAGCTTGTAACAGAACGCCCTTTTGGGTAATTGGTGAAGCTTAAACTGGGACGGAGGGGAGGGAGTATTAGATAATTATGTAAATCTTAAAAGGGGCAAAATGTTCAAATTCAAAGTAAAAACCTATAAAAGATATATTTCCTCCGCCCCACAACAAACTACATGCTTTCCTCAATCCTAATTGAGCTTCCCATTATAAATTACTCCCTCCGTCCCATTACAAGTCACAAAGTTTGACTTTTTTTTGAAGTTTGACCATACAATAACAAGAAGTTAGAACATTTTGATGAAATTTTAAAAGTTGTTATTGATTTATTACTAACAACACTAACAATTAAAAGTTTTAAAATTTAATTATAATATATCAATTTCTCGTAGTTGTATATATATATAGAGAGAGAGAATAGTGTTTTTGTGACTTGTAATGGGACGGAGGGTAGTATATTCTTTCTAAAATTAAAATGCTTTATTACATTTATATTAATGGGGCTCATATGTCATACTCAAAACAACAATTCAATTATTATTTTCTACCTCATTTTCTCTTTTCTACCTCACTTTTTATACTCACAACACCTACTCCACTACACTTTTATATTAATAGAACACATATATCATACTAACAACAACAATTCAATAATTATTTTATACCCTACTTTACTTTACCCGTGTACCTTAACCCTTATTCAATTCATCACTTTTTCTCTTTCTCTATCAGCAACAGTAAACCCAGATCCTCCTCAATCCCGTCCTACCTCTGTCATCGTCATCCTCGTCCCCTGACTCCAGACCTAACCAAAATCAACCCCATTCTCTTCGGATCTACTTCGAAATCGAAATCAAGGAGGCTTTCGGCATCAATGGCGTTGCTGAATATTGGTGCTAGACGAAATTGCTCCCTCTTTAGTTGTACATTTGATTTTATTTTTAAAATTTTTTCATATCTGTAATGTGGAAAATGTAGCTTGGGAGTTTTGTGAGTTTTCTTCCCACAATTTGACATTTTTTTAATAATTTTTTAGGTTCTAAGTTAATATTATTATGGTGCTATATGGGATGTATTATGATTTTGTGGGTGTAAGAAGCTGGGATGATCATATGGTTAACACAGACTAGCAAAATTATTCAACGTAAATTGGACTGAAGAAAACTGAATTGGGGAATATGTTGTACTCCCTCCTCCGTTCCACCTCAATTGATCCTTTTTTTTTTTTGGGACGTCTCACCTCAATTGATCCATTCCTTAAATGAAAAGTTTTCCATATATTTATACCCTTATCATCTCCATATATTTACAAAAAAATCATTCATTATACCCACTTTAACTTACTATTCCTTCCACTCATTCTCTCTCCTATTAAATATTTTTAACATTTACATTCTCTCTCCTATTCCCTACCACACATTTAACTTTTACATTCTCTCTCCTCTAATTTCTACCCACTTTATTTATTTTTCTTAAAAACCGTAAAATTTATAGATGAATCATTTGAGATGGGACGGAGGGAGTATTTAGGACCTAAACTTAATTTAAATTTGAGTACTTCTGGTATTATAAAATGTTACATTGGCTCATTAATATGGTAAAGGACAATTTGGTCTATCAATAAAAAATGTAAATAGTTTTTTAAACTAGGTAAATGTAGTTTTTATTTTATTTAGTGTCCTTGTACTTTAAATTTGAGCACTTATGCCGTTATAAATCCATATAATATGTCAACAATGTAATGACATTGTCAAAAAATAAGTGAAAATAATGAGTCAGCACGCCATATCAGCAAATTTAATGGAAAAATTAGTGTCTCATTGACGGAAAGATGAAATGATTCATCTATATTATAAATGAGGGAGGGGTTTGCTACAGTGGTATGAACAGTTTCAAGCGGTGAAATTCCCATTTTGCCTTCATACATTTGTCCCTTTCCCATTTTGCCCTGAAAAAAATAAAAAAAAACAATTTAATTTAAAAAAAATTAAAAAAAAAATTAAAAAAAAAATCACGTGGCCTTGGACACAAGCATGTACCAGTAAAGCAATAGGTTAAGGATTGTTAAGTAAAAAAACATAGTTTAAGGAGAAAAAATAAAACGTAAATTAGTTGAGAGACGAAAAAGGTACTTTTCTCCCGATAATACTTGAATATGGATACATCACGCGGTATCAAATTATGATAAATTTCAAATATAAAATTTTATATCACCCGTAGGTATCAAATTATTTTTATTATTTTCTTTTATTGAAATTATTTCTCATTTCATTTTGTAATAATTAAATATAAATAGTATTAAATGATAATTGAATAGTAATTCAATTTAAAATAAAGTAGCACACCAACATTTGGTGTGATACTTAAAAAGGATGATAGCATATTTGCTACCTTTCTTAATATTAGTTAATACTCACCCACTTACTTAAAGATTCTACTTTCTCTTTTCTCTTTTGATTCGTTTCAAATTAAGAGTTTCATTTCATAAATAACAAATTTTGAACAGTGTTTCAGACATTTATACTCTTACAATGTAAATATATTTAAAAAAAAAAAACCCATTCATTATACCCTTATAATATTAACATATTTACAAAAAAAATCAATCAAAAAGAGGGGAAAAGATTAAATGTTTTAATTTTTACATTCTCTCTCCTTTAATCTTCTACCCACTTGCAATTCTTTATTTATTTTTTTAAAAATTTCATAAAAAGCGTGAAAATACTAGCATATGATAGGATCCTTGAAGTGGGACGGGTGAGTATTAGTGTATCACACCAAAATTTGATACTTCTTTAATTTGCTAATGAAAATGCTTATACCTGTGAGTAGATATCTAGTGTTGAAATCGATACCTATCATTGGAGACTTTGAGTTGTGTCTAGGGCCGTATTTTCGTTCTTCTTTTATCCTCCTGTTGCTTTTAGTTTGATTTCTAGCACAAATTGCAAAAAATAAATTAAAAAAACAATGATGCACAGAAATTAAGAAAATGTATATAATATTAGTTGGTGTGAGTATAACAAATGAATTTCACCAATTAAAAATATTAAAATATTTTCATTTTTAAAATAGAAAATAGTAAACTTGTTAATTGATGTGAGTATGGATAATAAGAGTATACCCTTATACTCCCTCCATCCCAAAATGTTATTCTTACTTTTTTTTTTGTCATTAATTAATACGAAGCAATTATTTTAGATTGATTTAATTATCATAATGAAAGTGTAAAACTTGTTATTGATAGAAAGTTGATTTTGTATCGATTACAAGTTTTAGATTACATTTGTATTTTAAAATCAAGATATAGTTATTGCTCAAAATGTATTCGTAGCAACGACAAAAAAATAGAAAAATCATTTTGGGACTGAGGGAGTATATTAACACAAAAATTATTTTCAATTTTTTAAAAATATCTCACTTATTTTGGGATATAAAAAAAAAAGTTACATCTAGGATATAAGAAGTATTTTCATAATATGATTGGGTGTAGTTTCTTTTTGTCTTAAATTATTAATTTCTTTTAATAGCATGTTTTAATAGAACAATTCAAAATAACTTTATCAAAAAATGATCACTGGAATAATTTATTTTCGCAATTTACCACCCAGCTATTTTTTGTTCCATCCATCACTTCTCGGACATATTTGGAAAAAGATGATCAATGTCAAAAAATTTAAAATCCAAAATGACTTGTATTAAAAAACGGAGGGGATAACTAAAATTATAACCCCCCCCCCCCCCCCAAAACTCTTCCCATTTGACCATTCAATTTATTTTTTTTCAAGAATTCAAGCATACGAACATTTTAAGAATATGAACACTTGCTTCACTAGCCTTGTTTTGTTTATGCACGTTTAAGTCCAAATTGTAGAAACAGAAATAACTTTTTGGGGCGATAAAACATGCAAATGGGAAAATGGGACGATCGCTTTGGAATGGAGGGAGTATAAAAGTAGGTTTACTAATCATTGTACACAAGTAAAATAATAAGTTTGAAGCACCTGTTGGTTAACTACAAATTTTTTTTCTGGGGGTCTATCACAGCCACAAACACCTTAATTGAGCATCTTTTATGAGAGAATGCATACAAACTGATCCCCGTGAGATCTGGTGTATATATACATTTACTATATGCATGTACATGTATATAAAGAGTGAAAAGAACTGAAGATTAAATACCCAAACCCGTTGACAAATGAATAATACACCAAAATATTTAAACCCACAACCAATTTCTTTACTACATACAAATAAATCGCATGAACTTCCATAACGGCACAAACGAGAAAAAAAAAAAGATACAATTTCACCCAAACTAACTTTCTTCAAACCAAAATACGCTCACCCTCGCCTCCAAACCAAATAAAGTGAAAAGATGGGGAAACTTATAAATTAGAAAATTACAAAAGAAACCCCACTACATATTACACAATATACAAGATTCACAATAAATGATTACCCGCAGAAGACACCCAAATCCCCAATATATTGTCCCGGAGCTCAAAAAGCTAGTCATGGTTAGCCTCCATTGGCGTACCTGTCCTTGCTTGGGATATGCGGTTAGCATAAATGGTCACTAGCCGCAACTGTGTGCTGTTAAGACCCTCTAAGTATGGCAAAAATGATTTACCGAGCATGATATATATGTCCACCAGACAAAAAACAACCGTCTGCCACCCGAAAATAACATCTTATGAGATAAATCATGAAACTAAATTAAGTCATGCATGGGGTCGAAACCAAAGCATGCAAGCACTAAGCAAAATAACAAGTTATATTATCGATTAGCATAAACATTCTCTGTTTCAAATATTTGTCTCAAATATTTGTCGTTAAGGAGATAAAACTTGATCCAAAATATTTAACACTTTACCCATGTGTATCAATTACACCCTTATTTATGATGGTGAAATATCTCTCCCTCGGTCCCTAAATGAATGTCCAAATTCAAGAATTTTTTGTCCCAAAATGAACGTCTTTTTTGCAAAAAATGTCCCTAAACGTTTTTTACCAATTTTTTTTGCTATTATTGTAAAACTAAATGTTTAGAAAGTGGATAGCAAGAATATTTAGGGATCTTTGCCATTAAAATGTATAAAAAAACACACATTTTCAAAGTGTCCCTTAAAATGAAATTTGGACATTCAATTAGGGACGCAGGGAGTATTATATAAGCATTAAGTACCTGGGTAATTGAGCTATCTTAAAACTTGAGTCTTCTTCACATACAATAAATACATTTTTTAATGTGTAAAGAATTCTAAAATGACAAGTATTATGGAACGGAGGGAGTAAAGAGTAACAATGTACCTTTCGAACATCAGCACTCTGGTTCCCAAAAGCATCAAAAAGTGCAGGTAAGAATGACGGTAATTGAGCCATTAGTTCTTCTTGGGAGAGCCTACTCACAAGCTGAAACACGAAGTGACACAATGCACATTCAAAAATATTATTAAAAGTTACCAGAGTATTTGAATCTTAACACAAGTGAAGTGGGAATGAAAAGAAACATGATCATAAAGAATTTAAAAGGAAATGCAACTTAAAACGTAAACAGATAACATTAGTACAACATTACGCACTGACATGGGTACTTTATAGCTTAAAGGGACAGCTGCACCCATTTGGTTATCACACTAGTGTATTTCAAATTTGCTCTTGACCAGGAAAAAATTTGAAATTTTTTTGGTCATTCAGTTTGGGACAGAGGTAGTAATAATGATCGAACATTTTACCTTTTGTTGCTAAGATTAGAAACAAAGTGAAAAGGATAATGGGGTAAAAATAAAATCACGATGAGAGGAGAAAAATATATGATATCGTAATGAAGAATTATAGATAGCAAGGGACAACATGACATTTTTTGTACTCCCTCCATCCCATCCGAAAAGGCACAAAGTTGGCCTTGCATGGGAATTAAGGAGAGTGTATAGTGGAGTAAGTGTTGTGAGTATGAAAAGTGATGTAGGAGAGAGAAAGTGGGGTAGAGAATAGTTAGTGGATAGTTATTGTGAGTATGACAAGTGGGTCCCACGAATAAAGAAGTATTAAAAAGTTTCTATTTTTGGAGTGTGCCTTTTTAAATGGGACACCCAAAATGGAAATTTGTGCCTTTTCGAGTGGGACGTAGGGAGTATATAACAAAATGGCCTGCACATATAGCATACCATATACCATGTTTGAAGCAGCTATGAGAAATAAAAGTGTTCGAACTCAAAATTTCATAATAACACATGGGTTCATCAAGAAAATACCTTTGTTAAACAGTTTATACATGTAGCAAGAGTTTTCTCATCTTCAATAACCAATAATGGAACAATAACCTGCAAAGCCAGTAAATGAAGAAATCCCGATATGTAAAGACTATATATCACGAGCAAACTACATTCCGATGTTCCGAAAACCAAATAAGCAAATAAAATCCAGGACTTACACTTAAACATCTGAAAGGATCATAATGAGACAAAACAACCGTCAAACAATGCTCAGCTTCATTTGCAACCTATATTTGAAACTCATACCGTAAGCCAAAAGGGAACATCAGAAACAAATAATTCATTTTTACCAGTCAATTTTAGAAATCGTACTTTTGAGGTCAAATCCTTTGTAACGTAAAGAAGTTTTTCAATTACAATCTCAACAGAATCCTCCATTGCATCTTTCTGGAGAAAACAACATAAAAGCAATAAATATCAAGAAAGAAAAGCTAATAGGTAAACCAAAAAGGAACAGGTAAAAGCACAGCCAAAGCCAAATAAAAATGTGATCATACCTGATTCTTCAGCATTTCAACTATTAAAGAAAGAGTAAGTTCTCGAATTGATGAATCAGAGTCATTCAAAACCTCAAGCACAACTGTCAAAATCTGATTGAAGTACTGAAAATATACCATATGAAAATGCATCAGTAATATGCTTAGCTTAAGGCTCTTACTTTGCTACTTAATCTAATGTACAAATGAGAATTCAATCTAGATAAAGGTTTGAAATGATGTTTGATGTTGCTCATGAATCCCGATCACAAATACACTAGTAATGTAAGTTTAAATAAAAGGTACATGTATAATGCTTCAGAAATAGGTAAAGTTAAAATGTTTAAATTAAGCTATTTTATCTAATGCACAAATGATATATCAATTTGCATCAAGTATCAAATCAAGTTTGATGCTCCCATGTATCTGGGCCATAAATACACAAGTAATGAAAGTGACACGACAATAAGATAAAAGAATGTCAACTGATTCATACTCAGAGCAGAAACGAAATACTCCATCTCAGACCAAATGTCGCAGTTGACTTGTAAATGTTTTGAAGGAAGGTGCTTTATTAGTATGTGCATTACTTGTACAATGATAACATTGCACCAAGTAACTTTCCTTATTTGGAAACGTGACATTTTTTGGGACAAATCAAAATAGAAAGTGCGACATTTAATGTGAGACGAAGGGAGTAAGAAAAAAGAAATCACATATTCAGAGTTTATATGCCCAAAGGTTGCCCCAGTTTATAGAACCTGCAGATACTACTGGACTTCAATCTAGTTGTTCCTATTCCCACAAACAACTAGCATTAGAAGGAAAAAGAGAAACTGAAACTCATTCTACAGAAAGATGAGACCAATGCTATGTTACCACCATATATGCAAGTCAAACCTACATGAAAAGAGTGTGAGAAAGGTCAATGTTGATGTACCATGGTCCATATTATGGAATCATTAGCCACGGAAGCATCGACTAACTGCTGAAGTGCACCGCGCTTGCTTTCACTAGAACGCTCGTCATTCCCATTGCATATCTACAAAAAAGAAAAAGGTTTCCCATGTTTACAGTAGATTATGGAAAGGAAAACTGATATGTCCAACAATATCTAAAGAAAAATAAAAAGTTACTTTTGGTGGTACGGGCAAGAGAAAATGTTTATCACATGCTCACCAGAATGAGAATTTGAGGAATGCTTGGTCCTGTATCCGAGACAGAGTTGATTTTCAAAGATGCCAGATTTGAGAGAGTAATCTCTAATTCAGGATCAGCCTCATTATCAAGATTGTAGCTAGCATTGACCCGTCGGTGATCAGTGCCAACGATCCCATTCAGACGAGGCGTGGATGAAACTTCTATGGTATTGCTGTCCATATTTTCTACTCGGCTATTCAAAGAACCAACATTTTCACTGGCGCTATTAACAGCATACTCAGCATCTTTGGCGTTTGAAAGTAATACCTTATTATTGGTACCAGTCTCAAGACCCTGATACAACTGCTCCTCATTTTCATCAGTTGCTGCTCTAATCTGGTTTGACTCTGTTGCAGAAATCCACTTCCTGCCAGTATCACTATCAACAGAGCCAGAAGAATACCTTCCATACAGATGATTATTCTTGGATGCTCCAATATATCCTTCTTCAGAAGATGTTCCAACAACATCAGACGTATCATAAGAGGACTTGCGTTGTCTCTCTTTCTTGTTCTGTAGAAAATTCATCAAGTCCACTTCAATACGAGGAGTATGCTGCTTAAGAGCTCTCCTCAAGGAATTTTGTTCTTCAACTGATAAACTAAGAATATAGTTCAAAACTGCCATAGAGTCAAAATGGGAATAAACTGATATAATACATGTAATACTTGCTTCCTTCAGTTTAGTATTCTTATCATGAACCAAAGGTGTTAACTTAGCAAGCCAAAGCTTGAGAATAACACTATTGCCAGCTCCTTCGGAATTCATTGCATGCTTCTTGAAAGAACCAATAGCAAACTCAATAACAGCCAATTTTGCCTTGGGAGATCGCTGTTCATCAAGGGAACGGAGTAAAGCTGGTAACAGAGAATCTACACCATAAGTTCTGCCAACAATTTCTAGCGTTGTCGAGCAAGGTTGCCGGACTAGTTCCTTAGGATCAATTAATCGAGAAAAGACGTGGGGTAGCGTCCTTTCCATGTAACTTTCAAACGGTTTACGGCAAGCTGGAATAATATCAGCAAGTGTCGAAAGGGCTGCTTGTGCGACTTTATGGTGAGGATCATCCAAGTGCTGAAAGAATAACTTCATCACCTTCTCAAAACTCTGTGTGACGTCCTGAATACCTCGAGGGCCTTGCTGCAGCAAAGACCGCAGATAATTAAATGCAGCGACCCTCGCATTCCAGTCCGAACTAGGGTTAAGTCCCTCGCTTAGAGCATCATTGAGAGAAGATGGACCATCTGCATAGCTTGGTATCTCCCTCAAGGACAGCTGGCTATCATCGAAACTCCTTCTCCTGCTTGCAGACATTCGCCCAGAAACATTCTTTCTTGAAAGAGGCCGCTGAAAATTTGGGATGTAAGAAGTATTATGAGAATCCCGGACGTGTGCATCTCTATGGGGGGTGTCCAAATTAACCGACCGCCTAGCCTCCCTTATATCAGTGTTATCTTCATAAGAGCTCTTTTCATGTAGCTTTTCTGAAGCTCTCTTGGCTGAGTGGGATGACAGGGCTGACAAAGGTTCACTTCCAACATTTCCATGATATAACTTACCAGAATCCCTTGAAGCCTGAATCTGTGTGATAATGTCTGATAAAACCATGCCCCCATTTCGATTATTACCTCTAGACATACCAGAGGTAGTACTATCTGATAATGAGTTAGCAAGTTTATTGGAAGCAGGAACAGCAAGAGGGAATGGTGGATCACGAGATGAAGGCGGGTCAACTCCTGCACTAGGGACAATAAAGTAAGCTTTAACCATTCAAATACTGCTTCACCACTGCAAGAAGGAAGAAGATCATGAATTCAGCCAATGGAAAAAGAAACATAAAATTACCTAGATCCAGACTAGATGATCGCGCTTTCTCAGATAAATTTAAGCCTCTAAGCATACTCTCAATGGCTGTAACTTTCTGCTTGCTTGCATGCAGCACACTTTCCAGACTACGTTCTGTACCTTTACCAACAACCTTTCCCTGTGACGAATAAAGCCCAGAAGAGACGGAGGTTGCCGAGGGTAAACTCGCATTTCTGTCCATTGCAACTATGGCTGAAGTTCCATAACCAGGTAAATTTGCAGGTGCAGACGTTTGGGAGTTAGATGGCACTTGAGAGGTCCTCTCACGAACAGAAGGAGAAGCATGCCGCCTATGAATACCCCCATCTTCATCATTAATTACCTGTACAGAGAAGACGACGTTGTTATCTCAAGAATGATCGAATAAACTATACTCCCTCCGTCCCAATAAAAGCTTCACCAATTTCCTAAAAGGGCGTCCCGTTAGAAGCTTCACCTTTCCTAAAATGGCAAAGAATCTTTACTATTCCACCCACTCATTCTCTCTCCTATTTCACTTTTATACTCGCAACACTTTTCAAATTTACTATTCCCTCCACTCATTCTCTCTCCTATTTTACTATTATACTCGCAACATTTTCTCCACCCTTAATTTGCGTGCCCACCCAAAAGGGTGAAGTTATTATTGGGACGGAGGGAGTACTCCCTCTTCCAAAAGACTGTTCCATTCCGAGTCAAACTTTTTTGATTGATCCTTTACTTTCTTGTACCTTTTTGAAATTGCAATATAGCTGTTGCCTTTTCCAGAAATGGGACAATCTTTCTAGGGGATAAAAAAGGAAAGTGGAACAATCTTTCTGGCTGAGGGAATATTAATTTCCTCCTAGAGTACATTTAGGGAGCACAACGATATTAAGTAGTAAAGATAATTACAAACCCTTTGAATAACAGGATCAAATGATGAAAACAAGCGACGGGACCGCTCAGGCCAAGTCTTCGCGAACATTCTGTAACAAGATCTAGCAGTTGATCGTACCTGTTTTGTGTAACAATATTAATAAATATCTATCCATCAATTACCACGGCATTTCAAGCAGCAAAAGACACAATATAAACAGTCAATGAAGTACTGATAACCATTAGCTTATCAACTACCACAAAACAGAAAGATGATGCAGAAACTATGAAGATTTGGAAGAAATAATTTTATTTATGATATTCAATCATTTGTTACAACATATATATAAGCTGAAGTACAAAAGAAAATCCTATGACTTTAGGCCTAAGATATCTAGAGGATTCTAACTACCTAATCTCTTAAGAGTAAATACAAAAAGATATTTAAAAATAAAAATAGAATATTTACTTATTCTTATCAGGCCCCCGCAAGATGGACGATCCTTGCGTAAGTCCACTATTGGAGACTAAGGATAGAAAACGAGGACGAGACAATGGCTTGGTGAGGGTATCGGCAAGTTGATTGTTGCCGGAAATATGTTGAATGCGAAGATCGCCAAGTTGTACTTGTTCACGAACAAAGTGGAAAGCAAGCGCGAGGTGTTTAATTCGAGAGTGAAAGACTGAGTTTGCTGAATAGTGAGTGGCCCCAAGGTTGTCACAATATATGACTGGTGTGCCTGTTGAATTGATCACATTAGATGGTGCACCGGCAAGTTCAGTGAGGAGATTGCGAACCCATAGGATTTCAGCGGTAGCATCCGCTACAGCTCGATACTCAGCTTCGGTGGAGGAGCGGGCAAACGCTCGCTGTTTCTTGGATGCCCAAATCCCAATCAATTGGATTACGCCCAAGATAAACTAAGTAGCCGGAGGTGGACACATAGTCATCTTTGTCACCTACCCAATCAGCATCACTAAAAGCACGAAAAGATGGAGGGTTCTTACGGTAGAGTTGTAAACCAATATGAAGGGTACCATGTAAGTAGCGGAGAAGACGTTTTAACGCATTCCAATGAGTGTCTCGTGGGTTTTGCATAAATTGGGCAAGTTTGTTGACCGGGAAGGCTATGTCCGGACGGGTAACAGAAAGGTATTGGAGGCCACTGACAATGGCCCTATAGTCAGATCAGATGGGTTAGAGATAGAAGTGCCCGAGGAGTTAGTGAGAGGTGGGTAGGTAACCATTAGGGTAGGAAGAGGATTACAGTCAATCATTTTGTGGCGAGTGAGTAAATCATAAATGTATTTGATTTGAGAGAGTACTAGGCCTTGAGCATTAGGAGTGACTTCAATGCCTAAGAAATAGGAGAGAGGCCCAAGGTATTTGAGAGAGAAGCGATTGGAGAGGTTGGTGATAAAGCTTTGGAGGAGTGGTTGGAATGGGCCGGTGATGATAATGTCATCAGCATAGACAAGGAGATATAGCATACGATGGTGTTGGTTGTAGATGAACAAGGAGAGGTCGGCTAAAGAGTGAAGTCAGAGGCAATAAGATAGGTTTTGAGCTTGGTATACCAAGCTCGAGGTGCTTGTTTGAGGCCGTATATGGCCTTGGTGAGTCGGCACACATGAGTTGGATTGGCTTTATCAATGAAGCCAGGGGTTGAGACATAAAAACAGTTTCATAAACGTTGCCTTGAAGGAAGGCATTGTTGATGTCTAATTGACGTAGAGGCCATCCTTGGCTTAGGGCAAGGGAGATAAGGAGACGAACTGTGTGACGGGTTTGACAACGGGGCAAAAAGTGTCAGAGTAGTCTACATCGGGACGTTGGTGGAAGCCTTTAACATCAAGACGAGCTTTGTATTTTTGGATATAGTTATCGGGATTGTACTTAATGCGGAAGACCCATTTGCAACCAATAATGTTTTGGGCTTAATGAGATGGTACTAGGGTCCATGTTTTATTGTTGGTGAGGGCTTGGTATTCGTCTAGCATGACATTGCGCCAAAGGGGAGAAGAGAGGGCTTGTTTGGTTGTTGTGGGTAAGCTAGATGGGGAAGATAGGGAGGCTAAATTGGTATATTTTGAGTTAGGCTTAATAATGTTGTTGGAGAGGCGGGTGATTACAGTTCGAGCAAGTGGAGGGTTTATCAGGTTTGTTGGTGTAGGGATTGATGTCACCACATCAGAGGTTTCATCAGTTTGGGGGTTGGATGGTGTATGAGTAGGTGGGATGGCACCCTAGGTTGTATCAGTCAGGTTGGGAGGATTGATTGTTGTGGTGTCTGGTGTGATCACATCTGGGTTATCAGCAACAGAGTAGTTGGATGGGTTGATTGGTATGGTATCTGGTGTGATCACATCAGGGGTTGCAACTGCAGGGTGGCTGGGTGATGATGGTGATGAGGTAATGAGAAGGGGTAGGGTTATAGGACACCACTAGTAGGGATTAATATTAGGGGTATCTTTTGGGGTTTTAGAGAGGAATGAATATGGAAATTTGGTTTCTACAAATTTGACGTGCCTGGACGTGTAGACTCGGTTGGAGGTAGGGTCAAGACATTAGTAGGCACTTTGAGTAGGGGAGTAGCCTACAAATACGCAAGGAATGGATTTGGGGGCTAGTTTGTGAGGGGTGTAGGGTCGAAGCCAGGGGTAAAAGAGGCGCCGAAGTGTGAAGTTTGGTATAATTGGGTGGGGTATGAAACAGACGAAGGTAAGGGGAGTCATTATTTAGGGTGGGGGTGGGCATTCGATTGATAAGGTAAGTGGCAGTAATGAAGCCAAAATGTGAGAGGGAGGTTGGCATGAGAGAGGAGGGTCAAACCAGTTTCAACAATGTGGCGGTGACGGCGTTCAGCATAGCCGTTGTGTCGAGGGGTGAGAGGAGGAGATGTAAGGTGTGAGATACCATCTTGGAGGAGAGATAGAGTGAGTTTTAGATATTGACCTCCGTTGTCAAAACAGACTTGGATTATGGGACGATTGAAGAATTTTTCAACTAGGGTTTTGAAGCGGGTAAAGGTGGCGCATGTGTCCGATTTTTGTTTGAGGGGGCAGAGCCATATGTATTTGGTGTAATGATCGACAAAGATGACATAGTATTTAATATTATCATGGGAGAGTATGGGGATGTCCACACGTCTGAAAAAATGAGTTCAAGGGGAGCATTGGTGGTTAGAGAGGATGAAGAGAATGGTAATTTGTGACTTTTGTTAGTGTCACAAGCATTACAGTGAAAGTTGCGAGTGGAAGGAATGGGAAGAGAGAATTGGTTTTTGAGAAGAGAAAGTATTGGAGGAGCAGGGTGGCCAAGCTTGTGGTGCCATGAGTGGAGTGTGGTGGTTACGCTAGGGTGAGCTTGGGTTGCTGAAGGGTGCCATAGGTAGACACCATATTCAAGTGTTTCATAAATTAGAGTGTGATTTGTCGAGAGGGTTTTGATAAAGGAGGAGCAGGGTGTAAATTCAATAATGGGATTGTTATCCTTGCAAAATTGGGAGACGGAGAGAATATTTTTGGAGATGAGAGGGACATGAAGGACAAATTGAAGTGTGGTGTGAGGAGTGAGAAGAGAGAAGGTACACATATTGGATATCGGGAGGGATGAACCATCTCCTATTACAACACTATCGCTTCCATCGTAGGGGCTACGAAGGGAGAGGATGGATAGATCATTTGTGAGGTGATGTGTGGCGCCTGTCTACAAGCCAGGAGGTGTATAAGCTGGTGGTAGGGGCAGTAGCGGTGTGTACATGAGGATGATGAAAGTGGGTAGTTGGTGTGATTGCTGGTGTAATCACACCATGGGTTGCAACTGTGGTTTGGAGAAGATGCGGTTGATGGGGTTTTGTCATGGTTGAGATGGTGTCAAGGCTGGGGTTTTGTCTAGGTCGATGGTCTGGGGTTGTTGGTTGCGGAGGAATACCAGAATTAGGTTTGATAAAGGTGTGAGACGGTGTATGTGCTTTTGGGAGAGTGTGAAAAATAACGGTTGGATAATTTCTCTTGAATCGGTGACATACAGACGTAACATGTCCCATGCGACGACAATATTGGCATTTGCCATTGAAATAGTTTGGAGTAGGTTTATGCGTGAAGAAAAGGGAGTTGGAAGTGGTGGTGTTGGTGTGGGTGGCCATGGGAATAACGGTTGTAGTGTAAGATTTTGGTTGCCGGAATTGATGAGCACCGAGTGGGAGTTGGGAGGCGGCGGCGAAAGCTAGGGTTTGGATCAAGAAGGCTCTGATACCATATGAAGATTTGGAAGAAATAATTTTATTTATGATATTCAATCATTTGTTACAACATATATATAATCTAAAGTACAAAAGAAAATCCCATGACTTTAGGCCTAAGAGAAAATAAAAAAGAAAATAAAAGGCATGTGATGCCTGAAACATCAATACAATGATATTTGAGACAAAGCAGCATTAAATCAGGGATTGATAATGGAATAAGTACAACTGCACCCATTTTCCAACAAAGCCAAGGTGACTACTGCATAAACTATTTTGTTTCAGTTTTCTCATAGCATCAGACCAACTTGACTTGCACATTGGAAACTCAATTCACATCCTAGTAAAAACACTCACTGAGAAGTTATTTGCCCCAAGAGATGGAGCGAAACTATTGTGGTGTAAAGGTGATAAGAATGGCGAAAAAAGGGCCTCTTTGCAATCATGTCAGCATAATGATTTTCACCAAATTCAAGCATTTGGCATAAAATAATATAATAGTACTATTCACCACTGAATTGATAATAAAATGCTACTCCCTCCGTCCCTAAATGAATGTCCATTTTTTCAGAATTTTTTGTCCTAAAATGAATTTCTTTTTTTGCAAAAAACTATCCCTAAATGTTTTTTACCAAAAAAATTCAATAGTCACTTTATATTTGCAAAACTAAATGTTTGGAAAGTGGAAAACAAGAATATTTATTCATCTTTGCCATTTAATTGCGCACACAAAAAAAAAAAATTACCAGAATGTCTCCTAAAAGAAATTTGGACATTCAATTAGGGACGGAGGGAGTAAATAACTTGATTTCAAAGAATGCAACATTCGCCGATAGATTCCACACAAATTAAGGGGATCATAAACTGCTATACAACTTCAAAAGTAAAGTGAAAACCCAAAATTAAGGGGATCCAAAGTGGAAAGAGATACATAAATGCCATAAATAGATGATAATAGTCTACCTCAAATTCGTTAAAGCGAAAAAGAAAAAAAAGAGGAGCATCCGTAATCAATGTAGGGAAAACATCATTTTTGTCCATCATACTTGGGCATGTGTTTCACTTTTACCATCGAACTTTTTTTTTTCATTTTTACAATCGTACTTCAAACAATAGTGTCATTTTATAACAAATCTGGGTTAAAAAGGACAATATTCTTTGTAGTACGATTGCAAAAATGAAATAAATTTGGATTTAAATAACAAATTTGGGTATAAAATGACACAATTGTTTGTAGTAGGATGGTAAAAATGAAAAAAAAATAAAGTTCGATGGTAAAAGTAAAACACATCTCAAAGTATGATGGACAAAAATGAACTTTTCCCATCAATGTATATTGTGACTTTTTCAAACTTAAAATGTTTTACAAACTAATTTGTTCTCGCTACATCTCATTTAATTCAATATGTGAGAAGATTGATAATGTTCAACATATACTGAAGTAAAATAACAGATATCATACCTCCATCATTTGATATGTACCAAAAAGGTTTTGGTACGTACTATAGTACTTGATCACAAATCGCAAGCAATAAAACTCAAGGCTAAACAGGAATCACGCTTTGCTTTTACTATGTGATTAGCAATGATGACTAATTGTTCTCTGGTGATATAAAGAATCTAAAAGGAAAAGAAAAACAGGTTTCTTCATCAACTGGTCAGATTTGATCATATGTTTGATAAAAGGTAGAAGTACATGAATAGGTGTCCAGAATTTATCTGAGATAAAACCCAACCATTTGAAAAATCTCATTCCAGGAAGCTAAAAGATAGAACATTTATTTCAATAA
The DNA here is from genome assembly GCA_022495995.1 of Adenophora triphylla var. japonica. Classification (NCBI taxonomy): domain Eukaryota; kingdom Viridiplantae; phylum Streptophyta; class Magnoliopsida; order Asterales; family Campanulaceae; genus Adenophora; species Adenophora triphylla. The sequence continues at coordinate 280,763 of JAFEMH010003129.1, forward strand.
ATGATATTACGATAAGAAATACAGTCTGCTGGAAGGTATAGATATACTCCATTGTTGAAAACCATCAAGCCAATGACTACCTCCTAGAAGAAGGTTTCATTTATAGTTTGACTTAAGAGAAACATAAACAATTATGCATTCTATCTATGTGCATTAGCCATATGCATGTAAGTCTGACACAGGGAAGACTAAACAAAGAAAGAAACTAAAAGAACTTCCAATGTCAAAAGATTCAATACCTCACTCATTGCATCTCCCACACAACATTTGATAAAGTCTTCATAAATATCAGCTGACCGTTGTATTTCAGGTGCATCAGCCCAGTATTCAAGTATCAAAAGAGCATACTCACAACATCTGAAATATTGAATAGGATAATTATAGTACATGAAAAGTTGCTGTAAGTGAACTGTATCCTAGCATTGTCAAACCTTGAACGAAGTATAGCACTACGGTCATTTTTTGCAGCATCGGCTATACGAGGAAGTATGCGGGCAACCTTGCAGTTACGCAGCATCTGTGTAACAGAAACATAAGGGATAAAGTAAATATGATATCAAAGAAAGAAGAACGCATCAAGCAATTTATGACATTCAGTGTTACCGTTTTTATGCAGTTATCAGAGGACTCTGCAATTACAAGCACAGTTATCACAACCAGCTTGAAAAGGACCTGAAGGCCATATCACTGTGTCAGAAGAATAATAGTTCACATTGGGACCATATGAATTTTAAGTTATACTTACAGGAATAAACATCTCTGCACAGGCCTCAAAATCTCCCAAGAGCTCTTTAGACAGAAAGCATAATAGGTGGCAAGCCTAGCAAAAAAAAAAAAAAAATGTGAAGAAAAAGAAAGAGAACTCCTTGAGTCAAAACATAAAATCAGCGCTAAGGATACAGCAAATGCACACTCATGCATACCGTCCATAGAGGATAAACCAAGTGGATAAGGTTCTAGTCACTTAAGCAAGAGGTCTAGGGTTCGAACCCTTGTGAATGCATAAAACTATCTTGGGAGAGGACATCTCTTATGAACCCAATAATACCTCGAGGGATTAGTCTAAGGCCCAGGTTAAGGTTCAAAGCCCTGCGATACCCTCTGGAGGAACTGAAAGAAAATACTATATCATACCTGCTTTACTATGCTAGATCTTCTATCAGCTAACTGAGTGCTCAAGGGACCAATAAGTTGCTTCAAAAGTACACGGAAAGATGGGTAATCAGCAGCACCTAATAAGATGAAATAGAAGGTAAGAGAAACTATACGTAATTTTGCTGAAACACGTACAGAGCCTACAAGCCCGTGGAAGTCTACTGTTAACAAACTTTTCAGCTTGAAGAGACAAAATGACGTAGATATAAATAGGACATGCACGCATACACTCCTGCACTAGTTAAACAATACGATTTCCAACTATCACTCCAAATAAAAATGTACATGTATATGTGAAAGGTTTCTTCTTATACATATCTTCTTAGCTTTCATAATTTTTATTTTACCATCTCTTCAAAAAATTTAATGTCTTCTCACCTCTTATTTGACAAGTCCATATGTCGATTCATGTTAGCTAACCCCAAATCATCCTAGGGACTGAGGCTCTGTTGCTGTTGTCGTTTGTAATATTATGTCCCTAAATAAGCTTTCATGATTTCTATTAAATCATTTAGGAGCTTGATGGATTTTTCTTTATTCAATTGCAAATTCACTCAGATGATTCCTGAAATCAATCAACAAGTCAAGTTTATATCTGACAAAATCTGCGAAATGTAAATTCAAATCGTGATGCCAACATCGAGCCAAAGCATATAGTACACTATACCTTGAGTGGCAAAGACAAGATTACCAGACAAATAGAAAAAATAACACCTCTAAGCAACAAAAGCGTATTAGGCAAAAATCTATGTAATAACAGCCAAATTCTCTGAAAGCATTACATGTGAAACCCATTTATCTTTGACTAACAATAGCCTCTCACCCCCCCCCCCCTCAAACGAAATAATAATGACGATGACGATGGTTATTTCCCTCCAAAGTCACTTGTTCTATTAAGAAAAGGAATAAAGCATCTGGTAACAAGACACCTAGAGAGTTAACTAACAAAGATACTTCCAGCATAGAAAGTAGATTCATAAAGAGGAACACACCTCCAATAACTAGGCCTTCAACTCTTTGCATAGCTCCAATGCGGATGGACCAATCCTTTTCTGGCACTAGAGTCAAAGCAATCTTCTCGAACTCCCGCTAGTTCCTTCTCTGAGTACACTTTAATCGGGTCTACAGGCTTTTCGGTGATATCACTCTCTCCTGCAAAGCAACCAACATATTAGACATCGATTATCCTCAGTGTTGATTCTTCAAAAAGTACAGTCAGCACGTAAGGGCTGATAAGCAAGGATTGTCTGTTTCACTATCTCTACCAAAAAAAAGAGTATTACAGAACTTGCACACAAACATATTTATGTTTAATAAGTACAAACACCAAAAGAAATCATAATATTTGCACATTTTCCCTCCTATCTATGTATATCTCTTTTTTTGTCATCAAATAGATAGCATAAATGTAAACATCATTATTCATGGGGGTAAACTAACAGAGCTTTCTGCATAGGAAGGTCCAAAATAAAATTATCCATATAAAAGTAAATCACCATCTGAAAGATAAAAGTTTGTGATAAATCATGTCACTGGATCAGAAGAATTTCAAATAATTCACCATAGAGTTTATCAAAAACGCCACAAATTGACATGGCATTTGAACAATTCATGTAGTCAATAAGAAATTCACCATTAAAGTTATCAAACAAGTATTTCACTGGCCAAATTTCTTCTATATCAGTAATCACGAGGCTATGCTAATAAAGTAGGCTGAGATTAACAGTGTTTCCATGAGATACAACCACAGATAAATCACTTCTATTCTACCTAAAATGGCTGGTAACAAAATTCTAATGGACACTTTTGAGATTTTGCCGTGTGCCCTCCACTATTAGAGGATTTTATAGAGCACAGAGTCCAAGGCAACACTCTTCTTAGAATATTTGTTAAAAAATATTCCTACTCGTGTATAAATTGCATAGCATGCTGTCATAGCAAATGTTACAAATCAAAAAGGACAACATGAGGCAGCAAAGAGCATTAATCCCCCGTCCCTAAATAAGTGTCCATTTTTAGGAAAGCTGCTAAATTCACCTTTAACAAATCTGTGATGCTCAGACTCCTTGGTTTACCCCGCCGTGTTATATTCCCATGTACACTTACTGACTTACAATACTATAAGTCTATAAGGCAGATAGAACTTACGTATTTGCTACTAAAACTGGACAACTTTCTTATATTTCCCTCAATGCCAAAAATGAACACTAATTTAGGGACGTGGGGTTAGTATTTAAGATACGTGTTGCCTTTTTTTCGATGAGAAATCCTCAAAAATATAATCCGTAGTTACTTTCCATGTTGGTAACAGAAGTTCACTTGCATACTGGCCTTGGGTGTAATCCAATAATAATAAACCCACTGAAACCTAGTAATTTCACAAGGAATGAAACAATTCCTTTGTTTGATGCTTGCTATTCCTAATGAACCCATTGTTTTTCCTAACTGAGAGCTGTTAAGCATTGATGTAAACATACTTCCTTCCAACAAATATCACTTGCTGGAGAACCGTTAATATACAATGAGATGCCACAAAGAGAACTGACACTGGCTACTAATGCTAACACACTAACCTCCAAAAAGCGAGACTTCGCGTGTAGAATTCTTGGCCTTTGGATTGCTTCGCTTGGAATTATGGTTGGCAGGCTTGATGTCACCAGCAGCACAAGTATTAATACTTCCATCTGAAGAACGATTTTTCGGTTCAATCTTTTCCAGTCTGGCATTAATATCTTTAACCTACAGTTCAGTATCACATTAGATATTTCTATTGTCTAGCCTTTTTCATCTGAGATTAAGTTAAAACCTAGACAATGGGCACATTGAAAGCAGCTGGGGCAAGGGCACTCATAACTGGAAGAAACCAAATAGGTGGGCAGCAGCACAAGGCAGCCCACAGACACATCCAGCATATTATATACATATACATCAAATTTTCAATGATGCATTATACCATTTGACTTCTATTCATCCAACCGAAAGTTATTTGATTGATTTAAAACTTCAACAAAGTACAAACTAGATAAAAACTTGAAAGGTGAATCACAAGAAGTATCGTTTACATACCAACTGTATGAAAACTTTCCTCCCCACTTACTGAAACAAATTACCGAATATATCCTTTGCACAACAGCTATGCTACCTTTTCCCAGAAAAGAGATGATTTGTTGATTCACATAGTAGTTTAGCCAATTGATCATCTTATATTGCTTTGAAACATTTATGATGCATAGTGGCCATACAACTCGTATCTTACGTGTGACAGCATCAAATCCAATAACAATAAATAAGGCCCCTCGTGATAATGACACTTCCATAGCTAGGAAAATGTAAATCCAAGTAGATAGTCGGATTATATAATGCCATAAATGGAAATGTATCAGTAATAAAATTACCAGTGATGTAGGAAGATAATGGCGCTGAAGTTCTTCCCGAAACTGAGGCCCAATTTGAGCGTACATCTCCTGCAAGTTGGAAGCCATCATATTAAAATGAGCTCAGACACTGAACCAAGGGGAAAAGAACATAATAATAAAAATTTAAACATAGTTAAAAAAAAATATCAAGTAATTAAAGCCTGAAAGCTAGTGAACAGAGACAACCATAACAATAATGCACTCGCCAATATCCCTCGTACACAGTACAGATATATAGGCATTCTTAAAGAGTACCGCTCACCACCGTAATTACTCTTTGTTTCCTCCTAAATTTATAGTTTCCTCATGTCAGCAGGCTCAGCTTCTACAGTATGAAGCTTCAAGAAGAAGAAAAGGAGGGGAAGGAAAAGTAACTAAAAGCAGGAATGAAGAGGAGCAAAAGACTGATTCAATTAGAGCTCTTCATGCAAGTACATACACGCTCAAGATCCAAAATACACTAAGTTATATGGACTATAACAGCCAGTAATCTCAGCTTAGTTGAACAAGCAATACCAAATAAACACAATGATACTCGCAAAAAGCCTAGCGCGAACGTTCCAAAGAGAAGACGTAAGTAAGGGTTGTTCCAAGAATTCTCTGGAATAAAACTATCCTTCCCACCGTTGGCCCTATAATTGGACAGCCAAAACCCAGCTACGAGAAGAGGTAACACTAACACCATGAGAGCCCAGGATAAAAAATTAAAGGAAATGCATCCATTTGTTTCATTGATAATTGCAAGAAACAATAATTTATTACACCCTCTCTTCCACTTAAAGAGCACCCTTTCTGTTTTAGAAGTCCAATTGAAGACTAGTAAAAAAGATATATAAATGATATATAAACAAGCTGGACTCTCTTGGGGATTTTGTTACAATTACTTACTTCAAATTGAAGACTAGTAAAATAGATATATATATGTATATATATACACACACACACACACACATTGCAATACCGCTAGGAATATGTGGAGCACTTTGTTATTGGTTAGCATGGGAACCATACAATGGTGGAGGATGAATTATAGGAGGGGTAAGGAAATTTTATAAACATACTATCAGATGTGAGATGCTTACAATTATTTGGTGCATTGGCACAGATGAGATGTAAGATTTTCCATGCACAGTTGAAATGATCTTATTTGGAAATCAATATAACTTCTTTAAGAAATCCATAAAACTAGAAGAGGAATTAGATAATGATAACAGATGCACACAAGATTACAAAATGCATACGTGAGAGCAACCACCAGAAAATGTTCTCTTTTGTCTAATTCCGTGTCCACCCCCACCCCTTCCCATATTCATAAAATGGAGGTATGGTATAGTTCAGGGGGAAAGGGGGGGGGGGGAAGAAAAAAAAATCCTCACAGTACGGTGAAACTTGTCTGTAATTGCGCTACATATAAGAAACATATTCACATACGAACACAAATAGAGAAACTAGACCAGAATAAGCTTTGTCCAAGCCTATGAAGCCAGTGCCTACTGTCTTGGCTATCATGTTTTGATTATGGATGTAGTATTGAAGATAAAAACAGAAAAAAAAAATATATATATATATACAATGCAACCCCCTCAAATGTTTTCCTTAAAACACTAAGAGGGCTGGCTACAACCAACCAGATAATCTATATATATATATATATATATATATACACATATATATATACATATGTATATGTATATATATATATATATATATATACACATATATATACATATGTATATGTATATATATATATATATATATATACACATATATATACATATGTATATGTATATATATATATATATACATATGCATATCTATACGTATGCATATATATATATATATATATATACATATACATATGCATATGTATATATTGCATATATATACATGCATATGCATATGCATATGTATACATACATATATATATATATATATATATAAGCAAGATAGTGAGTTTCCTCCCAAAAACATCACTATCAAGGGCAAAAAATTGTCACTACAAAAAAAAACAAGGATGTTGTAATACTTGGCACAAGAAAGGGTAGATTTGTTACTCAGCCAGGTCCGTCCCACCTCAAGGTTCCACCTTGAGGTGGACACAGCTTTTTAAAAAATTTAATTAAAGTGGATAGAAAATTTGAGGAGAGAGAATGTAAAAATTAAATGTGTGGTAGGGATAAGAAAGAGAATGTAAAAGTTAAAAATATTTAATAGGAGGAGAGAATGAGCGTGGGAGGAATAGTAAGTTAATATATGAAATGTCCTCATAGGAAATAGGAGAGAGAATGGTTTTTTTGTAAATATATGGAGATGATAAGGGTATAAATATATGAAAAACTTTCCATTTAAGGAAGGGAACCTTGAGGTGGGACGGCC